>OVAN01015490.1:0-11295 GCA_900406275.1 Anastatica hierochuntica
TCTCCAAAGCGAAACCTGTTTCAGTATCAAATATAGAGTTAATTCTCTAGACCTGAAACGTCTATCTCTTTTTCCTTCTCAAATCATCGAATTCGACATTATTCTTTCGCAGATCCTGATCCAAAATTCAGTTCCGAAAGGTTCTGTTTTCCAGTTTCAGAGATCCGGGATTGCATCACTTGTGAATCTTAAATTCGAAATCTAAGCCTTGGGGGCACATAGCCATAGAGAATCTCGGAATTGACCTCTAAGCCTTAGAAATCATGGTGCACATGCTTGTAACCTTAGCAAGTTGTAGTCTCGTGGACACAGGGCCTACATGCATATGAAGTAATGGGAACCGTAGTTTTTAGGGTTGTGACCTTAGCTAGTATTGTATCCATGGGCATCGAGCCATGAGTCGTCTCTCGATGGTGATGGCCTTTGAACGCAAGATTTTTTGGACTCGTGATCCCGTGGCGCATAATCTTAGAAGTGTTCAGGTATGACCTGGACCGTTTAGACTCGTGGCCCTCGGCGTGTAGCCTTAGAGGTTGTCAGGTATGAGTACCTATTCCTTTCAAGCCATGAAAATTGAGGATTTAAGATTTGAAAATTTTCAAGAAATTTTGTTACTCTCTAAAAAAATTGAGTTTTAGTTAGTGCTTTTGATTTCTTATGCAAATGAGCTGCTAATGTAAGATTACATATGTTTTGAAAGATACTTATGAAATCAAAGTGTTTGGATCCTATTTTGGAAGTTGTTGTACTTGAAATGCTGAAGTTAAAACCAAGAGGTTAAGAGGGTGAGATGAAGATTTCGTCTATTTTTTAAATTGAAGAGGAAATGAGATAGACAAAGTAAAACAAGAAAGTAAACCAACTGAAAGGAAATAGGAGAAAGAAAATGTAAAAAGAAGAATTAAAGAGAAGTAAATTGGTGGATCAAGGATGAGTGCAATTGAAGAGACTAGATTGATGGTAATAATGGTGTTATATCAAGCTATTAAAAGCAATTCCATGACCAACGAGAATTAAAGCTTACTTCAATTTCGTGATAATAATTTGTTTCCTATATGATGCAATTACTCAACTTTCGCTTCTTGCAATTGAAAAATCAATTGTAATCATTGAGGACAAGTCCACATAGTCACCAAATGCCCTTGCAATCAATTGTCATTGGCTAGAAACATTTAACATGAATTATGTTCACCTTGACTCATCAAACACATCAATATTCACTTAAATCAAGCATTAAGGACTCCTAATCATCGTGACAAAAAAGGACTCCTAATCCTTTAGAAGCAAAAGATAAACCATCCCTTACTCAATTATTGCAATCATATATAGCCATCTTATAAAAGAACCCTTCCAAAACCACCTCAATATCAGACACTTCAGAGAGCCCTTGGTGGATGACTGACTTCAAAACATTCAGAGGGTAAAGGATTGAGCCTTCAGAAATTGTTTCCTTTTCCTTAGAGTTGGGGAAAGTCAAGGGTTTAGTACAACCTAGGCAACCCATATTTTGTCTTGTGTTAGTCCCTTGACCTTGCTAACGCCTTACCTTTTGTCTTGCTTTGGTACTATGTAGGGGTTAGCTTTCCGGCTCGTTAGGTAGGGAGAGAAGGAGTAGATGCAATTCTACACGTTCCTAAGGGCTACATGATTGTTGATTTCCTAACCACCGAGCACATATTGACGTTAACATCCATTTGGGATATGATTTCTCACCAAAGGTTGTTGGCCTTTTTTTGATCCCTTAGTTATATGACAGGTATTGTTGAATCAAGGAGGAGATATGAGCAAGAGGAATGCGGCTTCTAGAGGGCTTCAGAAGTACATAGCAGCTAGTGCCAGGCTGACAGATGTCGACTCTAGCTCTAGTGATCTTGATGATAAGGTCCCTGATGCCTCCATCGTGAGAAACCAGGAGAAGAATCATGGTTTTACCTCTTCTTTCAAGAAGCATCACCTTACCAAGAACATCTCCAAGAATCCAGCATCTTCTGAAGTTGTAACCTCCCAGCATAATGTTTTGATGAACCGTATTTTAGCCATTGTTATGGTTGACATGATGGTTAGACAACCCAAGTCTTACGAGGATCTCTTCTCCAGGGCTATTGAGGTAAGTCTGCCTTAGTGTTTAGTGAGATTCTATTCTTCTATTGATGCTGACTATCTTTAGTAGCTTTTGGCTGCTATCCATATGAAGGATAGACATGGTGGAACCTGGGAGGAGGAAACAACCAAGGCCCAGAGGGCTAGTTAGGACACCCTGGAAAGGCTAATTGTTGAGAAGAAAAGAGTCGATGCACTGCAGAATGAGTCTGAATTCAAGGGTGTCGAGGTCAAGGAGATGTAGGAGACGCTGAGGGTGGCTTGGGAGGATCTGGCTAAGGCTAAAGAAGAGGAGGCCCGACTGAACGACGGTATGACTGCCAATGCTAAAGAGATAGAGTGTGCTCTCGCCAAGTTGGATGCTACAAAGGGGTTTCTGAGGTCAAATTTAGGTAGGAGATGGCTCGTGACGTTCCACGGGTGCCTACAGAGGTTGGCCCTTGGGCAGCTTTGAAGTAGAGCTCCATTAGGTTCTAAGCACTTAGGTGTTGTTGATGAATTAGACTCCTCCAACCTTTAAGTAGTCTTTAGCGATGCTGGCTGCTGGTCACCCTGACTTTCCTACCTCCTAGGATCCTCCTACTGTGAATCCTGAAGAAAAGAAAAAAGAAGAAGATGTCCTGCGGCATAATTTTTTTTTTAATTATTGTTTCTCTGGTGTTGTCTCAGCAACCGCCTTTTCCGTTTGCAGTGGCCCCTGGTGGGTGATAGCTCAGGTTTTCGCCCGAGATAACACTGCAAGCGCACATATGTACGTAGTAGTGGTTCAGGATTGAATCGATAGAGACCAAAGGTAGCACAAAGAATGTAGAATCAAACATCGGGCTAAAGCTAAAAAGATGTCTTGTAGAATGATGCAAAAATCGAAATTAAGAGAGCACAGAAACGCAGGTAGCAAACGACGAGGTTGTAAAACAATCAAAGAAATGTTGGGCATCGGGTATTCTCAGGGAAACAATTCATTGTTGATTCAAATTATAAACTAGGTAAAAGGTTAAGAACCGTCTTGGACTCAAATTCTAATCTAGAACTGATCTATTTCCGTACGAACATCTCTCTACGCATTCGAAATCTCGAGACTAACTTCCGTTGACCCTTGATTTCTAATCATGCATTACTAACAAGTTTAATATGTTCACAATTCACTTAAACATCAACTTCCGTTAGCTTAAGAAGAATTGTTCACCTAGGATTCTTTCAGGAATTTAAACGTTCACTTTCCAGCAGTTAAATTACCTAAGTTCAGAAACTAAGTGATCAATTCAGTTTCATGCATTATGAACAATCAAAGATAAAGATCCATTAAATTAAATCCCTAATCATGCGATTCTATATCAACAACTCATGAATCCCTATGTGAGAATCCCTAAACCCAACGAACAGACTACTCACTCATGGAAATAGCAAAAACACAGATCAAATGCATGAGAGACATGATTGTATTAAGCATAAACAAGAGTAAAAAAGGTTCAGAAACTTCTAGAATCAAATGACCTTGTCCGGGGACAAGGATCGGATGATCCTTGTCCAAATTTCGTGGTATTTTCCAGCTTTTCACGAACACTTCATTTGACGCTTAAAAACCATCCAAAATTCATTCTTTTCGTACATTCAAGCTCGAATCCTGTAAAAATAACAAAGAACACAAATCCGCGCCAAAACAATCTGAATACATACTAGAAACCAAAAATCTCGTGTAAAAACCGTAGTAAAACCACTAAAATACTGACACATCAGTGGGTTTCTTAAACATACGGCCTTTGTGCCCCCAACTCGTGTTAGGCCGGAAGGCCTTTTGAACTAATGGCCACTAAGGCTTGTCTTCTTCTTTATTAATTTGGCCGCCATGGTTATTTTGCCTTTGATTAGATTTTCTGGTTAACCTCATGCTCGTTAGATATCCTTTGAGATGACCCCACTTATATTTCTTGTTATTCTTGTTAGATGATCGTCGTAATAGGCATAAGATATTGTTAGCTTTGTGAGCTCTTTTGCAGTTTCCAACTATGATCTTTGGCTGAAGATGGACAATGGACTTAGTATCTGCACAAATTTAAGAATGCATGATCTTTTTAGACTACGGACTTCGAGTCTTATATTTTGGGTACATAATCCCTAGGACACAAAGCCTTGGTGGACCAAAATCTCATAGGTATTATACTCGTGATCTTTTGGTTTGACTTCTAAGCCTTGGAGCACGTGACCCTACCGAATTAGGATCTCATTGGCGTTAGACTTGTGAATCTTAAGTTTGAAATCTAAGCCTTGGGGGCACATAGCCATAGAGAATCTCGGAATTGACCTCTAAGCCTTAAAAATCATGGTGCATATGCTCGTAACCTTAGCAAGTTGTAGTCTCGTGGACACAAGGCCTACGTGCATATGAAATAATGGGAATCGTAGTTTTTAGGCTTGTGACCTTAGCTAGTCTTGTATCTGTGGGCATCGAGCCATGAGTCTTCTCTCGATAGTGATGGCCTTTGAACGCAAGACTTTTTTTGGACTCGTGGTCCCGTGGCGCATAATCTTAGAAGTGTTCAGGTATGACCTGGACCGTTTAGACTCGTGGCCCTCGGCGTGTAGCCTAAGAGGTGGTCAGGTATGAAAACCTATTCATTTCAAGCAATGTAAACTAAGGATTTAATATTTGAAAATTTTCAAGAAATTTTGTTACTCTCTAAAAAAATGAGTTTTAGTTAGTGCTTTTGATTTCTTATGCAAATGAGCTGCTAATGTAAGATTACATATGTTTTGAAAGATATTTATTAAATCAAAGTGTTTGGATCCTACTTTGGAAGTTGTTGTACCTGAAATGCTTAAGTTAAAACCAAGAGGTTAGGAGGGTGAGATGAAGATGTCGTCCATTTTTTGAATTGTAGAGGAAATGAGATAGACAAAGTAAAACAAGAAAGTAAACCAACTGAAAGGAAATAGGAGAAAGTAAAATGTAAAAAGAAGAATTAAAGAGAAGTAAAATGGTGGATCAAGGATGAATGCAATTGAAGAGACTAGATTGATAGTATTAATGGTGTTATATCAAGCTGTTAA
The DNA here is from genome assembly GCA_900406275.1 of Anastatica hierochuntica. NCBI lineage: Eukaryota > Viridiplantae > Streptophyta > Magnoliopsida > Brassicales > Brassicaceae > Anastatica > Anastatica hierochuntica. The sequence goes on from OVAN01015490.1 coordinate 5,149, forward strand.
AAGCAATTCCATGACCAAAGAGAATTAAAGCTTACTTCACTTTCGTGATAATAATTCATTTCCTATATGATGCAATTATTCAACTTTCGCTTCTTGCAATTGAAAAATCAATAGGAATCATTGAGGACAAGTCCATATAGTCACCAAATGCCCTTGCAATCAATTGTCATTGGCTAGAAACATTTAACATGAATTATGTTCACCTTGACTCATCAAACACATCAATATTCACTTAAATCAAGCATTAAGGACTCATAATCCTCATGACAAAAAAGGAAAACTAATCCATTAGAAGCAAAAGATAAAACATCCCTTACTCCATTATTGCAATCATATCTAGCTAAATCTAAAACACCTAAGATCCATCTAAAGAGAGTAGTCACTAATCACAAATAAAAAAGAGAAAGAAAGCATAAACATTGTTTAGGGATTTTTGGAGTGATTCTTTATGGGAAAGAGAGCAAAAACAAAACTATGCAAAAGATCCTTTATTGATGTTAAAGATATTGATTACAATGAGTGTTGTTTAGGGTAATGAAAATCGGATCCTTGAATTAGGGTTCTTCCATTTTTATTTATAGTATTTGAATAAGAATATTTCCAATTTCTTTATGGATAACTTCTAGTTTCGAATCTATTACAGTAGGGAACATTTTCGAAAATATATAAGGCATTGGTCCTTATCTCTAAGATTCAAATCATATAACGGACAATATTCGCTCAGCCTTAGCTCATGACCTAGTTGTAGCTATGTGCCCTTTGCTAAGACCTTGGTAAACACATCCATCTAAGTGGGTTATCTATGAGCCCCCGACGAGCTAAGGCTAGACCCTAAGGGTGTAAAATTACAACCAACAGTTGTCCCCCACTCTTCATTTTTCAGGTTTAGAGTGTGAAGAGTAGATTATTTCTTAGAAGATTTTAGACTCAGTCTTGGTGTAGGATTGGCCCCTGATAGTGTGTCAAGTTTCACCCAAAACGACACTATTGCTGCAAGTGAACAACGTAGTTGCAGTACTTCAGGTTATCGATCCCAATGAGGACTCCGATCTTACACTACGAATTTCAGGATCAATTTGAGCTAAAAGAGAAAATAAAAAGGTTTTTTGATGAGTGTAAAAGTAAAAGACAACAACTTAAAGTAAGTAAAAGGATGCAAATCAAAGGGAAAAAGCGTTAGGCATATAGGACATTCGTAGAGAATCATGGATCATAAAAGAAACCGATTTATTTAGGGATTAGAATCAAGCAATGTCTAGAACTCGAAAATACTAATTTAGATCCTCTCCACTTTCGAGGTTCGAGGTTTTATGGTTAACTATCAAGAGAAATCAACTTTTGTACGGCCTTGTAATAAATAAACATGCATTATATGGATACAGGTTTCGATAAGTTCACTGAGCCAAGGCAATCTACTTTCGAAGCCTCCTTGTAACTCAACTTGTCAAAGATTTAGTTCAGGAGATTTCACAAGCTTTTGGAATGAAAATCTACCTAGGGACAGACTACTAGATGCGTTATAGGGTAATCATGCATAAAGATCAACTGAGACAAAGACTATATGAATCCCTAATCAAATACTAGCATCTTATGATAACATGATATCTTTGAGACACCTAAAAATTTAAAAAATGAACTACTCAGACATGGAGCACACGAAAAACAGCAAGCGATCAATCATCAAAACATCATTAAAAAGATCAAGAGTAAAGAAATTTTATCTATAACAAAGTATGGAATGGATCTCTCCAAAGAACACTTAGAAACTTCGAGAACAATGAAAAGATCTCTCAAAGCTTTTGATGGCTCTGTAACTCTCAGTAAAATGTCGCAGATCTCTCTATTCTAAAGGCTAAAAAAATATTTATAATGCTAGGACTTCTTAGGCCGTCCTTGGTTATGTCAGTTCTTGCGTAATCAAAATCGGTTAAGCAAACCGAAAGATATGAGGCAAAATCTGTCTCTGACCAAACAAATACCTCTACGACCGAAGTGTGCCAAAAATGGGCACTCGGCCGGTGGTGGTAACTCCATCACCCGGTCACAGCTTCATGTTGCTCCACTTGCTTCATTTCCGAGATATACAGACATATCTTCGCTGAAACGGCTATAACTCCTCGGTCACAGCTCCAAATGACTTCACTTGCATTTAAAAGCTAACTCAAAATTCCAACTTCTGAAAAACATGCAGCTCAATAAAATGAAGATAAAACCCTCGTTCTTGATGATCTTTTTGATGCTGAGAATTTGTCCAGATTGGTAAAATGCAAAACTCAAGTGTTTGAGCTTCTACAAAACTCAAAGAAATTTTCTTGGTAATATGAATGAGGTCTGATTAGCACGTTTGTCCATCTTTTTTGATGATTTAACTGATTAGTCCCTAAAATCACAAATAAGAGAAAAATTACCTTTAGATGTCAAAAAGCGTTAAAAACCTGCAAATAAATAAGTAAAAATCCAACTAAAAACGTTAAAATAATAGTGTTATCAGCCCCATAGGCTGAATAATCGTGACCAGAGCCATGGGTGTCGTCAGCGTCATTGGCCCTTGTTGCTAACGCTTCATCCTTTGTGAATAACGTTAGCGTTAGTGGGCCACGTCCATTGATGAATTCTCAGGCCGAAATTATCAAGTGACATTTGGGCCCATTTAGTTTTGGTTGATCGCCGTTAGAGTAGTGGCAAAGGGACGAGTCCTCATCTCCTCTTATCATCAGTTTTTCACATCATTTCTTCTTTGCAAGCGCTCGCTTCACGCTACCGTCGATTTCCACATCCATGTAAGTTTTCGCCGCCGGATAACTATTCTTTTTAGTGTAGAGTAGTTGATTTCTGACTTTTAGCCATTGCGATCCTTTGGAACACTAGATATGAACAAAATCCCATCTTCTAAGGGTTCTCTGTCTCCTGGTCTAGCCAAAGTTATAACAGCTGCGGCTAGGCTTCAAGGTCTTTCTCCTTTCGGCGTTGGTATCCCTAAAGCTTCAAGCTCTAACGCCTCGAGGAGGGTTGAGATTCTCTTGACTCCGACCTCCAAAATGTCCAGGGTCAAATCAGTGGGCGATTCAACTGAGGGTAATTTTCTCCGAGAAAGGTTGCTTTTGTAACAACCTTTCTGCCATGATCGACGATCAGCTTTATTCCCCTTGGAATCTTTACTCGGATCTTCACATTCCTTGTTCTAATTTCACGGTCAATCCATCACCTGGAAACACTGTTTTTGACTGCTCCTTTTTATAGCTGGCCACTGACATCTTCATCCAAGAGAGATGAAAAACTTGGAGTTCATCTAGGGTCCCTGAGTCCCAAGCCAGCTTGAGAGTCGTGGAATAAGAATTAACAAAGAAGCTCTGGAGGGCCAATGAAAATGTCAGGAGCCTTGAAGAGCTGGAGATATCATCTAGGATTTTTCAGAGGAACCTGGCTGATGCTGAGACAAGGACTGAGTATGCAAAGAGGGAACTAGCTAAGAGACGGGTAGAAGTTGAAGAGCACTATCGGGAGATAACCACCATGGAGAGCCTATTGGACATAGTGTCAGAGAGTGTTTACGCCCTTTCTTGTTGGGAGAAATCTACTCTTTGTGGACCATTAGGAGTGGGACCTTGAGAAGATCGAGGCTTTTAACCAACGGGTGACTAAGCAGCAAGCGGAAATCAATGGCTTGTCACTCCTTGACTACTATAAAACACTGATTTCTCTTTTGGCTAATAGGACATTTGATGCTGGTCCATCATGTGAGACTCTAGAATCAAAGGCTAAATGACATTCTTACTGATCCTCCCTTTTTGGGATGTTTTCTCAAATCCTTGGTTGTATGGCTTAACCTTTATTATCTTGTATATTCTTTTGAATGCTTAAAATCCGTAGTTTTAGTTTCTTCAACAAATTTCAAACACTTGTGAGCGTTAGTAAAACACTTGACTTTTAGTTATCGTGAACTCGGTGGCACTAGGCATGTGTGCACACGTGCCTTGGTGGACTCATGGTCCCTGGGCCAGAGTCTGTGATCAGTGGTACTCGCCTTTATTCAGTCTCGTAAACTCGGTGGGCATTAAGCCTTTGTGCGCAAGGCCTTGGTGAACACATACTCCCTTGGGCACATAGCCTTTTATGGTACCTTAGGTTTTACCCTTTGCACTAGGCGGATGGATTATGGGCTACGTGCTAGAATGGAAAGGGGTCCACATATTCCATAAACTTTGCTTACTCGCATAGTTTGGATGCATTTCATAAGCCATGGTTAGGAGCTTTTCTGCATTACATGGACCATTATTAGGAGCTTGTCTGCAGTACATGGATTTCAAGGGGCTCATAGTTTTGGTGGGCTCATAGCTTAGATGGGCTTATAGCCTTATTTTGCATCATTGGAGTTGTCTACGGGTAACATATACCTTCTTTCCCCCCAAAGAACATAGTCACAAGTGTTTCTTACACTATGCGAGGAATTATTTTTCCTCTCTTTTTTCTTTCAAGAATGTATTTTAAGAACCTCACTTTCTTTCGTAAAAGAATAGCTATGAGCTTTTATTATAAAGTCAAATTTTAAGAAAAGTGAAGGCCATCATGTGGCAAGAAGGAACCAAGGCTAACACCAAGGTATTTTTACCTAAAAGTGGTAATTTTTGAGGTGGAGGGCATTCCAGCTGTTCGGCTGTTCTCTTTCATGCCTGTCTTGCAGTTTGTAAGTTCCAGCATTCCGCACCTTAGTTATCTTGTACAGTCTTTCCAAACTTGGCGCCAGTTTCACCGCAACGTTTTCCTTGGTGTTATCAAACACACTTCTAAGGACCCAATTGATGCGTTTCCGCTTAGATCTGGGAGGTTTTTAGTCCCTTTTGTTGCTGGAAATAGAGATCAATAGACTTTTTCTTTGTTTTTCTTTTCTGTTTGTGTTTGAAAGAGATGGAAAAGATGGGATGGCCGATTTTAGATGGAAGAGTGCGATGGATAGGGGTTATCTTTGGATCAGGAAGACTGAACTCCTTATAGGATCACAAAAAAACAACTATTAGAGAATGAACTCTGCAGTTGTAGGGTTGTTCTAAGCTGAACAAAAGTCTCAATCACTGAGAAATGTGAAACAATGGTTTCTAAAGTTTTTTTGAAAAAAGAAGCATTGTTCTACAAAGTCTGCAGAAAGAAAGTATTTAACCTAAACTACTAAACCCCTTTGTCGAAAATATTAACCTAAATTGGTTAATGATTTTCGCATAAACCTAACCAAACTAATCCAAAATTAATTAAAACCCAAATCCTAATCTAATTAAAAAAAACCCAACTTAATTTAATCCAGATAAAACCGAGTAATTGAATGTCTGATAAATTTGCTGATCTAAACCAGCCTCCATCGAATTTGGTTTGGTGATAACCAAAGCCTGAAGTCTCTCTTCAAGTCTCCGGGTTTGTGATCTTGTCATTGGACCCTTGGGCAACTNCCTGACTTGAACTTGACTTCTCTTCATCTTCCATTTCATCGTCACTTGAGCTGAGCTCCAATCCAGCTTCTAGCACCAGCTATGCTGGATCATCCCCTCCCTCTTTTAAAAGATTTGTCCTCAAATCTGCAGGAAAAGGAATTAAATCAGTAACGTTGAAAGTGGAACTCACAGTATACTTACCTCGGAGATCGATCTTGTAAGCATTGTCATTGATTCGCTCAAGCACACGGAAAGGCCCATCCATACGCTTATTAAGCTTGGATTTCCTTTCTTCCAGAAAACGTTCCTTCCTCAAACGAATCATCACCAAATCTCCTGGTTGGAGAATCAACTCACGCCTTTTCTTGTTGGCCTGCCTAGCATAAGCGGCTGTAGAAGTCTCTATGTTCTTCCTGACCTGCTCATGCAAAGAAACTATGTACTCNAGAAACTATGTACTCAACTCTAGCCTTTCCATCAAAATTAGTCTGTTCTTTGGTAGGTATAGGCAATAAATCCATAGGAGCTAACGGTTTAAAGCCATAAACAATCTGAAACGGAGACAACTTAGTAGTTCTGTTAACCGAATTATTGAATGCAAACTCAACATGCGGTAAACAATCTTCCCAAGTCCTAATATTCTCTTCTACCATAGAACGCAGCAATGCAGACAAATATCTATTAACTACTTCTGTCTGTCCGTCAGTCTGAGGATGACAAGTAGTAG
>OVAN01015491.1:0-11294 GCA_900406275.1 Anastatica hierochuntica
CGAAGACTTCTCGATTGAAGAACAAAAAGACTTCTTCTCCCTAGGTTAAAATCTCTCTAAAAATCTCTAAATGTGCATTAATGAAAGGAAAACACGAGCTTAGGTCTTTTTGTTGCAATCCGGTTCGAAATAAGTTCGGTCTGGTTCTTCGTAAAATCGGTCCGCAAATCGGGATNAGGACAGGGATCGATGGATCCATGGTTGGATCGGTCAATCTGTGTCCAAAATTCTGGGTATTTTCCAGCTTTGCACGGACACTTCCTGCGATGCTTGAAATCCATCCAAAATGCATTCTTTTCGCACATTCAAGTTTGAATCCTGTAAAAACAACAAAGAACACAAAACCGCGCCAAAACAATCTGAATACATACTAAAAACCATAGATCTCGTGTGAAAACCATAGTAAAAACCTACTAAAATACTGACACATTAGCGCTCACGAATGTTTCCAGCGATATCAGCATTCAATTGAACCGAAGTCTGCTCTGCCTTGCTAGCAGACACATATGTCTTCCTAATAAAAGCAGGCTCCAACATTTGCCCGACTAACATCCTCTTTGCACTTCTCCCAACACCCAAGCCACCTGGTCTGTTTCGCAATCTCAACTTTAGCTGTGTAGAATACATAGCCTCCTTGCCTCCAGCTTATGGAATTGGACCCTTCAACAAACACTTTAAAGCTGAATCGTTTAGCGGATCAACTAGCTGCACGCAATGAACCGGGCGAGGAAGCGGTGGATAAAGTAATGAAGAAGACGCATCTGAGAGGCAACACACAAGCTGCAGGATAGAGAATCCATTAGGCCACATCGAAAAATAATGCAACAGAAATTAGCTTGTCACACATTACAACTAAGTCCAATAGAAAATGAAACAAAAAAGAAAAGAGAACAATCAACCCTAGAGTAAAAAGCAAAACCCAAGCAACAGGTGCATAACGTCTCGACTAGTTGTGTCAGGCGACATTGATGAACTGCCCCCACAATTTCTACACAATCGTACGCAGACTGTAACCTCAAAGAAGAAACATTTAAACGTGATCGCAGGGGGACAGTGTTTGGCTGGGAGCAACAAAGACCACAAGGCAATCAGCTCAAAGGCAATCAGACAGAGGACAAACAAAAAAGTCGTATAGACAAGGTTTAGCGCTCAGCTAAGGACTATAGGGGGAAGAGCATAACCCGCTCACACAAAACTAAGCATTGTTAAATTCATGTACTTACAGCTGAGCCCTTTTCTGGCATAGGAAATGAGAACGCAGCTTTTCCCACACGCCCTTTGTCTACCTCGCAGCTGAGCTTATGCATGGCCCAAGGGACATCTTAGGAGGAGGTGAACTCGCCTACAAAAAGAAAGATACATAGTTAAACGGAAAGGTTTTAACCACACAAGGAGAAGAAGGCAGAAAACACAAAAGCAACTACATAAATACAAGCAAGCCACAAATGGAGGTTTGTAAGGAAAACTAAAGGATAAAAACAAACCTCAATTTCCGCCCCACTACTAGGGCAACCCTGAACCGAAGCAGAAGCAACCGAGCCAAGCATGTGGCCCGAACAACTCAGTTTCTCGGAGGACCTGCAACCACGTGAGCTCCCAGCCACACGAAGGCTTTCCCTCATGCTACCCCGACCACTCTCAACAGACAGCGGGGCTGATGGAGACTTACAACGAATACCAGTGCAACCCGACCGTGTAGCACGCGTTGGAACTCTCTCAGCACCTAATGCTTAGGCGACCAATTCTGACGGGTCAACTTCTGGCCCACCATTTTTAAGAGGAGCATTAACCAGAAGCTGATGCACTTGTACAATGATCTTATCACTGAAAGCTTTAAGGCGCTCCTCAACCAACATACCAACAATATCAGATTCTCGCCTCTTAGATGATGCACCCAACGAGCTAGAACTGGCACCCGAGTGTCGTCCTGATAATGAATCTCCATCAATTCCCACTGAGCCTTCAGGCCTCGACGTCGAAATTTCTAAAGGCGGAAGCGAGGAGTCACCACCACACCATGCTGACCACGTAAAACAGTTTCCAACCTAGGTAGCAGTCTCCAGTCTAACCAAAGCATGGTCTTCGTAGCCACTTGTAACACTATCAAAGTTGTTGGCGGTATAACCACGAGCTGATTATAGGGGAAAAAAGTTCAGTTCATGATCAGATTTACAAAAAAAAGGGCGCAAGTAAGTATTATAAATACTTTTATGAAAATAGTATTGACTGTCAGACTAACCGAAAGGTCATGCTCAATAGCTAAAATGTTTGATGTATGGAAAGACCGCAGAGGTAAGAGGCAGGAAACAATCCTGTGAACAAGTTTTGCCTCATCACAAGGCTCCCGCAGGTACTGGCGAAGAAGCAGGATGCGACGCAAAACCCAAAGTTGAATGGCAAGAGAGAATCTATGGACAACCATAGACGACTGTTTATATTTACTCACCAAGAGTTTTTTTTTGTCTTTTATTCGATAACCTACTCTGGCCATAGAGATTTTATTGGCAAAGGAGTCCCTACTTCAAGGATACCGAAGGAAAAAATCCACATCCTTAATCATTTCCACGACACGCATGCTTGGCTTAACAGGCTGTCATGAGCAAATCAAAACCCCTTCTACGATCACAACAAGAGCAAGCTGTAATTTTTTCCACCCAGGCATGTCTTTTTCTGTTTTAAGGCGGTGGACAATCCCCTCAACAATAATACCTCCAATGTCACCTTCTATGAGCTGGTACCAATAAGGTGCACGACCCGCCACATGCACCATCGCAGCTGCAATCTCAGGAGTAGGAGGATATGCAGAGCAGAGTAAACCCGTAACTTCTGCAAACTTCGTAAGGGCGAAACGCATGGGATACCCACCAAAAACGAACCACAACTCATCAACCTATTTCATACATAGCTGGCGGCACATAATCTGATGTAATAGCTGTCCAGAGATAGCACACTCTTGAACCGACAACGAAAAAAGCGGACCAAACAAAGAATTCAACAAGATATCAAGCTCTAGCAAACCATCGAGAGAACCCAAGACATCAAGAAGATACTGAGGCCTAGAATAACCATTGATGCGTACGCCGGAAGGATAGCAGTTTGCTGCAAACAAATGTTCTGGAAACAAACATGCACCAATGGCCAAACAGAATAAAGAAGAGATAGACAAGGCAGCTTGTGTGCGTAACATGATTTAGAAAAAAAAACAAACTAAACACAATGTGAAACAAAAAGAAAACATGACACGCAACGAAAGGAACACCAACAACAACAGATAAATGCATACACATTAACAACTTAAGATGGAAAAGACAAATGAAGAAAAGAAAATGGCAGAGGACAACTACAGTCCTCTAGAAACAGTTTATGTTAACAAACCAAAACTCATGGAACAAGGGCCTACATTACCACAACGAAGAGATAAACAAGTCATCTTGTGTGCATAACAAGATTTAAAAAAAACAAACTAAAGACAATGTGAAACAAAAAGAAAGCTTGACATTCAACGAAAGAAACCCAACAACAACAGATAAACACATACACATTAACAACTTCTGATGGAAAAGACAAATGAAGAAAAGAGAGAGGCAGAGGACAACTACAGTCCTCTAGAAACAGTTTATGTTAACAAACCAAAACCCATGAAACAACGGCATACATTACCACAACGCAGGATAAACCCTAATCTACAAAGTACACACTGCGTTAACAAAAATGAGCCAACCAAGAAGTAACGAAAACAAGAAGGGCAAAAACTCAGAACACAACCACTACGACAGTGAAAGCAACCAGTGTAAGATCAAAAATGCCAAACAGCAAAACAAATCAAGAAAGTCAACAAGAACAACAAAGCAGAAAGCAGGAGAAGAAAGCAAATATTAGTGTAGGACAATATTTAGCAGAGTCGGGGAGCGGAATTGGGAAGATCGAAGAAAGGTAAAAGATAATTAACCAAGCAAAACAAACAGCTAAAGACAACATATACAAGCAAGCAATACAACAAGACAACATAAGGTTCATAAAGAGGGAGCACATAATCTCCTGACACACACTATCACATGCAAAGTACCTGTCAGGACCAGCAAACAAACAATACAACAAGCTAACAGCGCTGTAAATATAATACAAAGCATACTTAATTATTTACCTACTATTGTTGTATAAACCCATAATTCGTTTTGGTATATATGCTAATTTTTAAGTTTTTGACTCATATCAATTTTTTCCTTGAATATTTTGAGCAATTTTTTTTTGGTCTGAACCATGTAAAATTTAAAGCAACTTCTATGCATTGATTAAAGCGTACATAGCGATCGGACTATATATTTGAAATTCAAATTCATGATTATGAAACAGTCAACAAAAAAATTCTCCCAACCTTTGCCGTTGATGCTCTGACGCCCGAGGACTCAAAAGGAAACTCTTGAGCTAGAAGTTAGACTAACGTACGAGTTGGTGGTTTTGAAATTTTTTAAAAATTTTGAGGTACCTCAGAAAACTAAATAATTATTTTTGTAAACGTTTCGTCTTTCGAAAATCTATGACCCTCCGAGTACAAACCGGAGCGGCCTTAAAGCTAGGCTCTGATACCACTTGTAACGATCCCGATCCGAAGAAACCGAAGTTGTCCCAAATTATACCGCCAAAACCGGATTAAACTTCACCAACCGGACATTAATTTTCACTTTTAACTGCAACCTGCAGTAACACCACAAAGAAAAAGAGGAAAAAGAGAGGTATGAGTGTCTTTTCAAACAAGTCACCCAGTGAGGAAGAATCCAACTCCGCCTCACCCGATACTCGCTTAACCCCGAAAGTCCAGACCTAATCCTATACCCCACAAAAGACACATACCGTGCCTGTCAAGAAACTAACAAGTTGAAAATCCTTTAGAAAACAACCCTAGCTTACTAGACACCTCTTTTTAAACTTTTGCAAACGTTTTTGTTTTACCTAGTGCGTCCTACAAACACAACATATCCCCCGTGCCCTAACACAGGACCCACCTGGGACAGCCCATAGAGAGCGGTCTTCCCACCGTCTGGCCCTGCTGCCCTGTGGTCTTTCGACACAGTCTCAACGAGCGGTCCTACCACCATCTGGCCCTACTATCCGTGGTCCACTCCGGCACAGTCCACAGAGAGCGGTCCTCCCACCGCCTGGCCCTGCTGCCCCTGAGCTATTAGTCAACCTGAATCGGTCCTCCGGGTACCCTCGCCAGGGTCCACGACTTCCCATTACGACCCGAGGTTTTGAGGTTCATTGATCCAGCTACCCTCCCGCCCTGACACTTAAGACGTAGGGCACTATCATATGGCCACTACCATATGGCCACCTCCCCTCCGAATTACTTCCGCCTGGCCCGGCGCGATGATCCTACTCCTCACCTCTTGATTCCCCCAGGCTCCTGAGCCCTAGGGAAAGGTGCATCACACCCGTAAACTGGATAGGTGACTATCCATCAGAGAATCAAATCACCGGTTTAATCTAGAACTATTATCATTTTTCGTAATTCTCAAGCAATGCCAAATTAACCCTAGTCATTTTTAGGACTTACGTTCTCACATAGGTTCTACCTTATGTCAAACAATTGCATTGATTTAGCGACCCAATCAAACAATTGCACTTAGGCGTATAAGACCTTATGTCATTTAGCATAACATATTACATAGTTTTTATTCGTGCCGAGAGTTATAGCTCGACACTGGACGGATTAACCCTAGACTAACAAAGTTAAACGAATACCAAGATCAACAAAACCGAGAAGCTCTTCACCTTGGCTTAATGGTCGATATGCCTCTAAAACGGTTGACTGACGAACCTCCTCCTAAGCTTTTACCCCAAGAAGATCCTCCGTCATCCTTCTTCTCCTTTGCGGATCTTCCTTCTAGAAAACGACACTGGAACAGGAACCCGAATTAGACCTTAGACGGGAATCTACCAAAAATGAAAAATTTCCATTTATGGAAACCTGCCATAAATGGAAACTTTCTGGAAAAGGAAACCTGTCCGAAAAAGGAAAGTTACCAAAAAGAAAAACCTTCTCAAACAGGAAACTTCTCTAAAGAGGAAAATTTCTAAATATGGAAACCTACCATAGTTAGAAACTTTCCAAAACAAAAACCTTGACCAGGGGTAAAACGGTAATTTTATTTACCGAAGAAAGACACAATCTCGAGAACGTTTCTGGCCATCTTCAACTCTCCGGAATCTTGAACTCGGTGCTCTTCCACCTCCTTTTGACGCGGACAGCTTCGCTGCGCTAACTTTCAGGACTCGCTTCTCCACTCATATGAACCCGAAACTAGTTTTCCTTTTACCGGTGGATTCACAAAAGTTCCTACAATGATCCCACAAAATATTAGCTCCTAAATCAACCAATTGCTCAACCAAAACCGAAAAACAATCTAATACGCTATATCTGGAAATCTGACAGAACTGAACACGTTCGGAAAAAAGAATAAAATCGAAACGGACCGTTAATTTACAATCCGAACTGTTAGAATGTCGTCGTGGATGTCCTATATCCGTGGGCTCCGGTTTCACTTCAATCAGACTCCATTTGCCCTCCGAAAAGCTTTTCAAACTCCGACTGGTCGCAGATTCGGACTGCAGAAACACCTTTCAGTAAATCGACCATAACTATAGCAATACTCAACCAAAACACATTCTATAAACTGAGAAATGTCGATGTATGGATCCTTTACCTTCTGTAAAAATTTGAGATCCATCCAAATTGACTTGCTTGGCCGATCTTCAATTTTCCCGTGGCTTATCAGGCCTGTCTTCTACAAGATTGCACTGCGTTCATCTCCTTTCTCTGTTTCTCTCTTCTCTCTTGCTCCAATGGCTGCGAAAATCTCTGTCTCACTTCTCTCTGGGGTATGCGACGACTTGGGAAAAATAAAGGAGGAGAAAATGAGTTTAGGGTTTAGTTTAGGGATCAAATAAGGAGGTTTTGGTTTATAAAACTAGTTAGAGAAGAGATGGTTTACTGAAAAGAACCGAGACCGAAAACCGGGTTGTTACATAAACCCTTTAGTTTTTTTTTGATTTTTATGTATGTAAAATTATATTCCAACAAAAAAGAATGGCAAATTGTTAGAAAAGTTTTTTGAAATCATAAGAAAAGAAAACAAACTTAGTTACATAAATAGAGATAATAAACAAAAAACAAAGTAGACATTAAGTTATGCTCGAGAGCAAAACCACATGACCAAGAGATCGTCGTACATGAGTCTCTCCCATCCGCCAAATAGAGATTAACCTGTTATGTATCGATTTGTCCACAAAGGAGGCAATACTTGCCGCATAGCTTGGTACACTCGTCTGACGTCTATAACCCTTTACCTTTTTGCTTTTTCTTATTGAATTTTTATTTTATCTTCGTACCAAATAACTAATGACTAACGATTCTGTAACGATCCCGACCCGAGAGAGTCAGAATTGTCCCAAATGGTACCGCCAAAATCGGATTAAATTTTCCCAACCAGTCACTATTTCTCCGCTTCTAACTATAACATGCAATAACATCAAAAAGAAAAAGAGGAAAAGAGAGGGGTGAGTGACTTTTCAAACAAGTCACTCAGTGAGGACAGACTCGACTCCGCCTCACCCACTACCCGTTTAACCTCAAAAGTCCATACCTAAACCTAAACCACAAAGAAAGCCCTTATTGTGCTGCACACACATCTACTAAACAACATGACACACAACAAACAGGGTGTGCCTCATCAGGCGAATCTCACCCACACTATGGGTGTGCCTCATCCGGAAAATCTCACCCTCACATTGGGTGTGCCTTATCCGGCGAATCTCACCTACACACTGGGTGTGCCTCATCCGGCGAATCTCACCCACACACTAGGTGTGCCTCATCCGGCGAATCTCACCCTCACACTGGGTGTGCCTCATCCGGAGAATCTCACCCTCACACTGAGTGTGCCTCATCCGGCAAATCTCACCCTCACGCTAGGTGTGCCTCATTCGGCGGATCTCACCCATCTCACATCACCGATTCACATGCATTTTTTTGTTCTTACGTAATTCTCAAGCAATGTCGGTTTAACCTAGTCTTTCCATTAGACAAACCTACGCTCTCACACAGTTCAGGTTCTAGCCTAGGTTGACTTAGTGATCCAATAAAAAAATCACACTTAGGCGTATAAGACCTTATGTCATAGCAATACATAATACATAATACATATCCGTGTCGAGACTTATAGCTCGACACTGGCCGATTTAACCCTAAACTAACAAGCAAGGTAAACGACTACCAAATGCGACAAAACCGAGAACCTCTTCACCTTGGCCACATAGATGAACTCCTTGCTTGGTTGGCTGGTGATCCTCCTTTTGAGCTTTTATCCCAGGAAGATCCTCTATCATCCTTATACTCCTTTGCTGATCCTTCTTCTAGGAAAAGAACCTCGAACAGGAACCCAAATCAGACCTTAGACGGGAACCTACCAAAAACGAAAAACTTTTTATTTATGGAAATCTGGCATAAGTGGAAACTTTCCTGAAAAGGAAACCTACCCTAAAAGCAAACTTTCCTAAAATGGAAACTTCCTAAATAAGGAAACCTGCCATATTTGGAAACTTCCCAAAAAGGAAACCCGGACCAGGGGCAAAATAGTAATTTTAATTATCGAAGGAAGACACGTTATCAAGAACATTTCTGACCGTCTGCATCTCTGTGGAACCTCGAACTCGGTGCTCTTTGACCTCCTTTTTGACGCGGACAGCTTCACTGCGCTAACTTTCGGCACCCGCTTCTCCTCTCATTTGAACCCGAAGCTGGTGTTCTTTTTACCAGTGGATTCAAAGAAGTTCCTAAATTGATCCCCAAAAAGATCAGCTCCAAAATCAACCATTAACTCAACTAAAATTGAGATACATTCTAACATGATATTTCAGGAAATCTAACAAAACATATCACGCTTGGAAACAAAGAGATAAAACTGAAACGAACCGTTAACTTTACAATCTGAACGGTCAGAATATCGCCGTGGATGTCCTCTACCTGTGGGCTCCAGTTTTCACTCCGATCAGACTCTATTTGCCTTCGGAAACACCCTTCAAACTACGACTGGGTGCGGATTCGGACTGCATCTAACGCAATACTCAATGAAAAAGTGTCTTGTAAATTGGAGAATCTCGATTTATGTGTCTTTTACCTTATGTAGAATTTTTAGATCGAAATCTATTGATTTGGTCGGTCGATCGTGCGTTCTCCCTTAGCATGACGAGTCTGCCTTCTCCTGGACTGCATTGAGTTCATCTCTTTTCTCTATTTCTCTCTTCTCCCCAACTCTTTGACTGTGAAAATTCTCTCTGGTTTTCTCTCTGGAGAGTTAGTCGACGGGTGGAAAAAAAATTAGGTTTTAGACTTTAAGAGGGTTTAAATAGGTAGGTTTATGCTTGGTTTAAGAGAAAACTGGTTTAGGGGAAATTGGTTTATTAAAAGGAACCGAACAACAAACAAAATTCGGGTTGTTACAGATTCATGCACTATCCTCCATCCAATTCAAGCATTCTCTAAGAAATGTATACATGAGGAAAAGAATATAAGATTATCCAAAATATTTTATTAAACTTCAAGTTAGTTGTATTATATAGTTATTGTCCACTAATGCGTTTAGGAGATTTAGGAGATTGAATAATTTCACTTATTTCTTGGTAAAATCGAATTAAGAATTCATCAATGTTTATAGCAAAAGATCTACCCTTGTCTCATGATCTTCTACCCTTTTTACTATTGGAGCGCTACACTTGTAACTGAAACTACTGCATTCTACTCCAAATGAATGTGTTCAAGAATTTTTAGCGGGCACCAACTATTCCCGTAACATTATTTTTAGTATCACTAACAACATCATTTTCACTTTTACTTGCTTCATGATTTTGCACTTATGCTATTCCAACTTGAAGCGTTGCTTCTTCATGACTACTTTAGTGGTTTTTTTTCAAAAAAAACTTCTTTAGTGATATGAAAATATTTTCTTGGTTGTTCATTATTCTTTCTTATTATCTCATCTTTTTCTTATCTTATGTCTTCCATATTTCTTGTTTCTCTTGATCATTTATCTTTCCACGACGTCCATCACATTCCTTATCACTATTTTTCAGTTGCACCTTACAAAATATTTTCTTGGCTGCGCAATGATTTCCCTCATGTTGAATGTATACTTTTATGTATAGATCATCTTCTCCAAATTAAAGGTTAGAGCAAAAGACATGAGACACATGTTAGAATTTAGAATCTAAAATCATTACACCAGAAGATGGTATTAATTTGGTGTGCAAGATTGCCCCTTCTTGGACATTCTATCAATATATTTACATACTACACTTCTGCTCCAGTCAAATGACGATGAGTAAAATTTTCATGTTTGACCTTCCTCTTGCAATTTGTGTACATACAAAAAAATACTATATCATTTCAATTTGTTTCTTTAATCTTAGTTGCTTATTTGTGTTATAATCAACTGATAATCTAGAAAAGATCGATAAATCCAAATAAAATTAGCCCCTATATGAAAGCTTAAGTCCTTTATAAATTCTACATGTGACCTATGAAAAATCAAATTTCATACATATTAGCATAACAATCCTATCTTACATTAGTTCTAAAACAATCTAATCTATACAAGTATTAAAAGAGAAGCAAAAATCATACGTGTCATCATAGTATTCAGTTTCAGTGACATGTCGTCGCCTTAGTTTTTCGTGTTTGTTTTTCAAAATCTTTTTCGGCAATTAAAAAAAAGTTCATAGCCTACGTGTCGCGATACTGTCTCTCGATTGTTGTTTTTCACCGTTGGATCTACTTTCAAGCTTTTTTCTCAAATTTTGCCCCTATTACCAATCCCCAAAATTCATATTTATTTTTCCATGTCATTGGTATCACTAAACCCTAATATATTGTTTTTATTACCCTATCAAAAGGAAAAAATGGCGGCTAGGTTGAAAATTACCCTAATCCTAATGCAACCTCGTATAAAAACTCCTAAAAAGACTTACCAAAGCTTTCATCGACCATCATCGAATCTACTTCTTCTCCTACATTAGTTTCATGTTCAAAGCTCTCACCCATCTTTTTTCTTTTGGTTATGTTTTAAGTTTGTTATATTGGATTTTATTTCATGTTCATAATTTAATCAAAGCTTTCCAACTTTTAATCGTTGTAAATCATTATATGCACATTGAGGCACTACAAGAAACAAGTCGATTTTCGAGGAAGGATTTACTAGCAAATTCCTCGCAAATCACAATTTGCGAGTAAAACAGGCCGA
>OVAN01015492.1:0-11294 GCA_900406275.1 Anastatica hierochuntica
TGTGTTGTCCAACCAGATAGCATTCCGTATGCGGGAAAATCGCTAATCGTCCACATAAGTGTCGCCCGCATCTTAAAGTTCCTCCGTTGTGATTGGTCGAACGTACGGACACCACAAGACCACAACTGCTACAACTCTTGGATGAGAGGTTGGAGGAAAACATCTAAAGATTTCTTCGGGTGCTTAGGTCCGGGCACTAAAATGCTCATGAATAGAAATTCCCTCTGCATGCGCATCTCGGGTGGGAGATTCTAAGAGGTCAAAATGACAGGTCACAAGGAGTAGTTTCTTCCTGACATTCCGAAAGGACTGAGCCCATTTTTTGTTTTATGATTAAGAGTGAAATGGGTTAGTGTGGAGTTGTATATATAGGAAACTTTTGCGACGGAACTGCGACCACTAATGCCCTAGAAAACGTTTTTCCACACCAAAAAATCATTTCAATCAAATTTTGGTAAGTGATCGCTATTTCGTCACAACAATTGCTAGGAAATTTGCGACGAAATCACTATAAATCGCTATATCATAGCAATTTCTTCACAAATTTGCGACTACGTACCGTTTCTCACAATTTTTTACCTAATTTTTCGTAGTGGTCGCTAGTTCGTCGCAATATTGCTACGAAATTGCGACGAAATGACTATTAATCGCTATATCGTAGCAATTTCTTCGCAAATTTGCGACTAAAAACAATTTCTAGCAAATTCGTCGCAAATTTGCGAGGAAATTGCTAAGAAATGTTTCTGGTCGCAAATTTGCGAAGAAATTGCGACCAATTTATTTTCCGTAGCAATTCGGTCGCAATTTCGTCGCTAATTTGCGACCAAAACTTTTCCTCGCAAATTCGCGTGTTTTCTTGTAGTGTCCTTGCATGAGTCCTCGGGAGAGCATGACATGTCCTCGCGGCGCTCCATCAACGAGGATACGATATGAGACCAATGTGATGCAACTCATAATCCAGTTTATCCATCGACTCTCAAAGCCCATTTTAAGCATAAGAGCTTGTAGAAAGCTCCATTCCACTCTATCGTAAGCTTTACTCATATCCGTCTTAATTGCCATGAATTTTTTCTTACAGGCCGAGTTAGAGCATAGGGCATGGAAGTTTTCCTGAGCTATCAGGATATTATTGGTTACCAACCTACCAGCCACAAAGGCCAATTGTGTCTCGGAAATCAATTCCAGAAGGAATCTTGAATCTTTTCAACCTTCAACTCATGATTTTGGATATGACCTTATATCCCACATTGCACAAACTGATTGGTCTAATCCTGCCATCTCTCTTGGTCTCTAAGATTTAGGGATCATGCAGATATTTGTCTCATTAAGCTTTTTATCAAATCTACCTGTCGCGTAGAAAATTTTCATCATTTTCAAGAGGTCTTCTCCTACAATGTCCTAGTAGTGTTGGTAGAACAACGCAATCATCCCGTCTGAACCCGAGGCTTTCCCAGGTTTTATAGAGACAATGCTCTTTTAACTTCGTCTGTTGTGAGCTCCTTTGTTAATATTCTATTCATAGTTTCCATCACTGCCATGGGAACGTCTCTGAGCGCCCTATAAAACTCACTTAAATTTGAGGAAGTGAATAAATCCTTAAAGTAGCTCATGCCACTTTTTCTATTCCGTTTGTGTTCTCAATCCAAACCCCGTCCTGGTCCTTAAGCCCCAAGATGCGATTTCTTGCCCTTCTTTGTTTAGTAGAGGTATGAAAGAAACTTGTATTCATTTCTCCTTCCTTAAGCCAGTTCACTCTACTCTTCTGCTTCCAAAAGCTTTCTTCCTCCTAGAAGGCATTACAAAGTTTTGCCTTTAACTCCTTTACTTCTTCGTACGTGGAGTTCTCATCTAGCTGGCATTGATCAAAATGCGGTCTTTAAGTTCTTCAGTGAGATTCTCTGTGTTGGTTTTGGCGCTCTTTTTCCAATTAGAGATGGCTCGTTGATAGCTCTGGATGTGGTGGGGTAGAGATTTCCTCTTATTCAATGAAGTCCTGCCCCACCCATCGACAATCGCTTCTCTCAATTCTGGTTTACCGATCCATCTTTTATCAAACATAAAGTTTTTCCCAATTTTTTGGGTAAGATTCAAGACATTTTTCTATGAGAGGTCTATGGTCTGACCCCCACATCTTTACATACTCCACATTAGTGTGGGAAAATAGATTATATCAATCTTCATTACCTAATGTTGTATCCAGCTTGCATTTTACCATACCGTTTTTATGTCGATCCACCAATGACATAAGGTTACCTTGGTATGAAAATTCGATCAATCTACAATTGTGTACAATTTCCCGAAAGGGAAGAAAGGTTATTTCAGACCTTTCCTCCCACCACACTTCTCATGGTTACCTAAGATCTCATTAAAGTTTCCTATTATGGGTGCATTAGGTGTCAAGCTTGTGTGTTTAGTTCTATTCTACTGGGGTTGATTGGATAAGCAAGGCATGCAGGAAACGTCTTTAGCAGTCCACCACATTGTTGAGTGATTCTCCTGTTATTCATCTTTTTCTTCTCTTTCCTCCCCTTTTTCACTTTCTTAGATGAGTTTGACGAGTAGTAGGAGATCAAGGCTGGTTGTGGTGTTAGTTGGGATCAATGTTGTTTTTCTTTCAAATGTTTTTCCGCTCATTCTATGTTTCAAATGTTTTAATTGTTGTTTTAGTTGAGACCGATGAGTTCATTGAGACCATTTTAGAATTGAGATTTGTTATGTTTAATAAAGTTGATCTTTATCACTAGTTATATTGTTATGTGTGCACTATGATAGAATCGTAGCATGTCGTGTCCTAAAAAGAAAGATACAGATGTTACAAAATATTATACTACTTTTCTACTTTTACCAAAATTTAAATAAAAGAAAAGTCTTTTTCTGACCAAAAAAAAGTCTTTTTTATATGATTGGTAAAACATATCCTTTTATTTTGGTGAAAAACTACTCCAATGCGTCAAATATGCAAAAGCCTAAGTATCTTGGGAAATGTGAATTATTTTGAAAATTCTAGAAAACTATTAAGTGATAAATAGCAGGTGCCATGATGAGGTGTGCAAATATTTGATGGATGCATTTATTATTTAAGGTGTGATTAATGTTATGGTTCGTTCAATTAATTACAATATAGTAGCTCAAATAATTAAAATCTCAAAGAAAGCGGCAAGCAATATTAACAATAATAGTCCCTCCGTTTTATAATAATCCTTTTGTTTTTGTTTTAATTAAGAGAGAATTACACAAAGAGGCATTTTTGTGATTTCAATTACACTCATAGACACCTTTTGACTCTTGAGCACTTTCTTAGTGTTTGATATAAGAGTATTCCGGAAATACCCTTACAATATAGAGAGAATATAAATGATGAGAGTGTTTTTGGTAAATATAGAAGAAAATATAGTGATATATATTAGATATATTATGTTGCATTCGGAAGCACAAAAATAATTGATTATTGCTCTTGTTTATTTCGGTTTACAGTGACAATTGTTTTTTTATTCTTTAATTTTGTGGTTAATACTTATTTGTATATTTATTTGTTTAATAATACTCTTGTTTAATGGAAATTTAAAATTTGTATTAAAAATGAAGGAAAATCGGGTGGATGAAGTCCGAGTGTTTTTTCTCAACAGTTTGCACTCTTGGTTGAGTCATCGTGGACGGATGGTTACTAGGAAGAAGTAATTAGGAATACGTGATAATGAAGACTAAACATTGGTTGGAATTATAAAGCAAAATATGTCGACTTTTTGCGTTTGCTAAGTTTGTGATATACTGTTTGACAATGTTCAACATAAAACGCAGTTAAGAAATGTTCTTCGATAGATGAATGTTATAGTTATGTACACGGTTAAAATGATGTACCCGGTTAAACAGTATTAGCAGACGGATGGATGTTATAGTTACACACACACTCGACGAGACTATGTGGACTTACTAATTAGTGGATGATATTAGGGATGATATTATGGATGAAACATAAGGAACGTAATGATGGGTGTATGATAGTATGGATGTTACTATGTGGACGTAATTATAATCGTTAGCATGCCCTATTGTTATAGTGGATATAGTAGAATGGACAAAATAATATGGTTACGAAATAACTGTGTTAATTGTTCCGTTTGTATTGCGCGGAAATTAATGGTTTAAAAGTTTTCATGGGATTTAGAGAGGGAAAGGATGGTGCAATTGTAAGTGGATGTGAGCTGGGAAGGTTAACAAGTACAAGTTAAAGCATGTTGACGATGCTACTAATTAGAATTTTTTAAAAATTTCGAATCGAAACCCTAAATAAAAAATTAAATATTTAATTTCATTTTGAGCATTAATTGCGCAATGTTAAGATGTTGTGGACATAGGTGTCAAGGTTTTCCTGCTCATTGTGTTCCTTGCTCTGCGCCAGTTCATCCATAGATTAAAAAGGTGATGGAGTTCCATAGCTTAAGTTTTCTCTATTGTTTATGTTTTCCGTTTTTTCGATTCATGTAGTTTTATGAGCATTTTTGTATGTTTTTGGTTCAGGAGATGGATACGGTGTACTTTGTGATATGTGGGGAGTGGAAACTTTCTGAGACCAGCGATTGGAATTTTGTGGTTAATCCAAAAAAGTTGTCGAGGATGTTGCTAGTAAGTGACATACCCACACTAAACGTGTTAGTAGCTGCTGTGAAGGAGGAGTTTGGTTATAAGGATGACGACGGTGTGTCAACTGTGTTAAGCTACTGGCCGACGTGTGTCGAAGAAACACCGCTGGGTGTAAGGATGCCCCCGGTGATTTTGGGAACGGAACGAGCCCTTAGGCTGTGTCATGACAACTACGCGGGTTCTAAGGTTGTCAATCTATTTGTGGAGTTTAGAAAGGCGTCAAGTGAGTCCACATGTGGCGACGTCTCCTCCGAAGGTGTTGGATATAAAACACCTACAGTTACTGGTAAGCGGAAAATGGAGAGTGTAAGTGCTGATGGCGGTGATTCGACGTCGGGGTATAAAAGCAAGCCGGTTGCATCTTTAAGTCAGGAATTTGACAAGGATATGTTAGCCGAAGTTGAAATTTCGGAAGCAAGCGTTACCAAAGGCGGGCGAGAGACACGTGTGGGGGGTGTCTCGGACAGTGATGAAGAATCCTTGAGCAATGTCCCTGACTGCGATTATTACGAAGAGACTGATTTTGTTGACCGTAACTATGACAAAGATTTTTGGAGCCCAATCATAGATGATGACCACGGCGGTTCAGATGTGGTGGATATAATTTTTAGTCCAGGTGAGAAGGTCCATAATACCGCAAAAGATAAGGAAGTAGAAAATGACGAGGCGTGGGAAGCACTTGCAAGGGAAAAAAGGCTGAGGATTGTGGATACGACAACGTGGTCGACGGTAAGTCTGCGGGTGTAAAGTTTGTGGATACCAACAGTGGATGTGGGGAGAAGCTAGGTGACGTGGATGAAGAAGAGTTTGACATTCCACCTATGTACGATGATATCAGCTACGACGCAGGTGATATACCTGATCTTTATGTTGACCAGGGAGACGAAGAGGTATACATGGGAAAGGTTTTTAGTAGCCAGATGATTGTCAGATTGCGTTGGCGCTGTACGCAATCAAAAATATGTTTCATTTCCGGAGAGTAAGAACACAGAATCATTATTTTGTGTTGGAATGTGTGGATAAGCGTTGTGATTGGAGAGTTCTTGCGTCAGAGAGGAAAGAAGGGGGGTATTATCAAATTAAAAAGGCAAACTTGGAACATACTTGCAGTATCGAAACTCGGTGTGGGTATAAGAAACTGGCAACGTCAAAGATTATTGCAGCAATGTATAAGTCGAAGTATGGAGATCCAGTACATGGTCCGCGGAGTATAGAGTTGCAACAGATGGTGCTGGAGGATTTGTGTGTATGTGCATCATACATGAAATGCTGGCGGGCAAAGTATAAGGCAATTATCGATGTACGAGGGTGTGAAGAAGATTCATATAACATGCTTGCAAGCTACTTTTATCGTTTAGAATTGAGCAATCCCGGGACTATAACTGATGTGAAGATAGAGGATATGGAAGATGGGAGTGAGAGATTTCTCGATGCTTTCCTAGCATTTGGGGCGTCTATATCTGGATTTAGAAGGCTTAGACTGGTGCTTGTACTTGACGGAACCCATCTTTGGGGGAAATATAAAGGAGTGTTGCTAACTGCATGTGGACAGGATGCGAATTTTCAGATTTTTCCGTTAGCATTCGGGGTTGTGGACAGCGAGAATGATGAGTCGTGGACATGGTTTTTGAGCAAAGTGGAATGTATTATTTCTGATAATGCAGTGTTGACCATCATTTCTGATAGACATTAGTCTATATACGCTGTAAAGAGCCGTGTGTATCCATTAGCTAGCCACGGAGCGTGTTTAGTACATTTGCAATGGAACGTTGTAACACGATTCAAAAACAAAGGTCTTGGTAAACTGGTTGTGCAAGCTGGGTATGCCTATAAGATTGGAGATTTTAGGCAATTGTTTGATCAAATCAAAACGCGGAACTTGGAGTGTGCGAAATACTTGGAGAGCATTAAGATTTCACATTGGGCGAGAGCACATTTCCGTGGGAATCAATATAATCTAATGACGAGTAACATTTGCGAAAGCTTCAACCGAGCAATCTACAAAGCAAGATCTTCGCCAATTGTTGAATTATTCCAGTTTATACAAAGTATGATGACACGATGGTTTTGTGCTAGGTAGAAGAAATCAATGTTACATAGGGGTGCTGTGAGCGTGGAAGTTGACAAAGTTATGAGGCGCAACAAAGAGGCCGTTATAGGTAGCCACGTAAACACGATTTCGAGCTGGAGCGTTGAGGTGGTCAACCAATTTGGTAAGAAGACACATGTGCTCCTAAACAAAAAAGAATGCACCTGACGGGTGTATGATCGTGAGAAGATCCCTTGTGGACATGCTATGTTGGCTGCTGATCGCTTAGGTGTTCCTTATGCAAATCTGGTGGGAGATTTCTACAGAACACTTACATGGAGAGGGACTTACGAGGAAGAGGTTAACCCTGAGGTAGACAAGGGCAACGTAGATATTCTTGCAGATATTGCTAATCGGGGTATACACCCTCCAAAGACACGTAGACCTTCGGGTAGACCTAAGGAAACAAGAATAACGTCAAGGGGTGAATATGGGGTAATGATTCTGTGGATAAAATTTTTGATTTAAAAATATAAAACTAACATATGAGTAATTTTGTCTGTGGTAACATGTTAATATGCAGGGTGTGAAGGTAAAAAAAGTAACTCTGAATAGATGCACGAGGTGTAGGCAGACTGGACACAACCGGTCCACGTGTAAAAACCTGATTTGAAGCTGGTTGTTAACGTTTTGAGGTGGATGTATTTTGGTGGATACATAGGTTTTTTATTGTGGATGTGGATGCTAGTGTTGTGGATGGAAACTAGTTTGATTGAGTTTTCTTTTTTTTTTTGATATGTTTTCTTTTGGTGAAATGTCTATTCACTAGTAAACTGGTGCGTGGATGGGGCGACTGTGGTTATGTTAAGTTCCTTGTCCGTTCGAATATTAGCTAATTATAATCTAAATGAATGGTTTTCTATCTTATATCATATGTGATATAAGAAAGATAAATGCAGTTAACTAATCACATTGTTGTTTAAAATTGAATATGGCACAATGGGGTTCTGTGTTATGTTTATAATCTCTAAAGTTTATATGATATACATAACATTGTCCTAAATACCGTTATTTGATTGTGACCATATACATTGCGCTAGGACGGGTGCAATAAAGAAGGTGATTGAGTTCATTGCTCATTTTTAAGGTCCATTTCGCATCCACGGAATTGATACTTTATTTGTAAACAAACATTCTATTTAACATTTGTATCCATGGAACTTCATCCAGAAATAAGACTAAGGTATCTTACAACATACTTTGTAAAATAACTCGTGGTGGGAGACAGCTGGTGTGCACTGGTTATTCCAAATGACAACAAACCTAGTGTCATAGGGGAAATGTCAGATATATTGCAGTAGGTGAAGATTTGCTGACCACACATTTAATGTCCAAATCTCGACCTTTATAATCGCTTGTGTTCAGACGGCCATGCCGTTCTCAATGATACCTATATGCACAGATAATTAGAAGAGACTCTATTATGTATGGAGAAAAAGTATAGTTTGATTGGACGAAACACTGTAGACACTCTACGACGTACGCAGAAAGTCAAAACTTACACAGAAAGTTGCTGGCAACATGTATTACGTGTCGCTTCCTTGGTAGATGATGTGAGACCGACATCGTTTCATGTGCGATAAATTAATGATTTTGAATTAAAATTTAAAATTAGATATCAAAAGGCGCGAAGTATTAATTAACAGAAGTGACAAATGGAGACTAATTCAGACTAATATCCAATGTCCAAAATAATGATTTCTTATGTCATAATTAGAAGTGAAATATAACCGAGACTATCTAGTAATTCTGTTAAGAAATATTGACCACTAAATCTCATCCACTAATTTATTAGAATGACGATAATATTCAGTATGAAACAACTCTTATTCATTATGAATAAGGGGAAACCTGTTGAACCCCAACTTTGTATTGGATAGCAAAACTTTTAGAAAACACATATTATATTGACCATCCTAAAATAAACTAATTACCGGTGGATATGGGGGACGAAGGTGAATAAATTGCTAATCTTGTCTCCGGGGACGAAGTTATGGCCTGCAACATCCATAATATGTTGATACATATTTGGAACAATTGAACATTTACGAGTACCGCTATCGATTTCCTATGTCGAAGCGAACTGGTGTATCGAGGAGATTTTAATTTGGAAGGGGAAGAGTTGCCCTTTGATGACCTTAGATAACCTAAACTGAACAAGTTTTGTAAATGTTTTACACTCAAACAGTTTTGGGAATGTGAACTATTAGTTTGATAACCTTAGAACGGCAAGCCTTAGAATCAAGGGAGTCTTTATAGTTGATTTAAGGGAGAAGTGGTGTCATAAATGTATCTGCAAATTACACCTACCGATATTTAATGATCCTAACCTCATCGTCAATATTTTCAAGAGATCACTAATTTCTACTTTGCAGACAATTGGAAATGTAGTTGAGCGTATTTATTGTAGTGTTGGTTATACGGCCAAGTCACATTGGCTGCAGTGATACATGATAATTTTACATTTTGAACATTTTAACGTGTCCATACAAATCTGAAGTATTTTACTTTGATTCCTATTGAACTCAAATAGGACCTAATATACATAATGATGTAGAACCGTTAGTTTCTATCCACAACTGACTT
The DNA here is from genome assembly GCA_900406275.1 of Anastatica hierochuntica. Taxonomy (NCBI): domain Eukaryota; kingdom Viridiplantae; phylum Streptophyta; class Magnoliopsida; order Brassicales; family Brassicaceae; genus Anastatica; species Anastatica hierochuntica. The sequence continues at coordinate 9,317 of OVAN01015492.1, forward strand.
CCGTAACCAATAACTATAGCGTTAGTATGTATCCACAACTGACTTTACGATAAGAAAATCACTTTGTAGGATCACTTTTTATGGTCAGACAAAACAGGATGTTCGTGTAATGGATATAACCATGAGATTTCTACTAATGATTTTGCATCCTAATCATTAAGGAAGAGTTTAGGATCACTTTGTTTATGGCCAGACAAAGAGTATGTTCGTGTTATGGATATAACCAAGAGATTTCTGCTAATTTAAAGGTTCATATTATGGATATAAACATGAGATTTCTCGTTTCTATAAACATTATAAGACTTAGATAACCATGATAAGTAAATTTGATATAGTATACGAAGCAATACAATTAACAAAACATAAAGATAAATTGACACATGGATTTAAAAATAAAACGATAACATTACCCCGATTTTTTTCATCATCCGAAATCCAGAAATTACAATAGAGATTAATTCACACATAGATTTAAGATAGAAACTAAAGATATAAAGGGTTCAAACATAGCAAAAAAAACTTTAAGCATATCCGAGAAAAAGTTAAAACAGAGTTTAAACATCCACAAAACATAGCAAAATAAACAACAAAAAAGGTTAAACAGAGTTTTTTAAAATTAAACAAATATAATAGTAGAGTTTTAAACAGCGGTTCCCAGGTGTTGTTGGTCCTTCACTTGTCCATGAAACTTTCCCCCAATTTATCCCAATTGAGCGTTGGGACTGTGATCCTCCCCACCATCTCCTCTGCTACTGCGAGTTCCTCGTTAAGTCCCCTGAGTTTTTCCTCGAAAGCTAGTTCCATCTCAACCATCATCTGTACACAACTATTAACTTTGGCCCTCCTTACCTCCATGTCCTTCACTGCTTCAACCATCTTCTCTTTCACTTTCATCTGATCTTTGACCATGTGCAGAATTGCCCGGTAGTGTTCTTCAGTCTCTTTCTTTCCCATGACAATTACTCTTACAGGCATTGTGGCTGGTGCTTCGGCCACGGCTGGTGCTTCGTCCATGATCGGTGCTTTCCTCTTCCTGTCCATTGTTTTGCCTGCGATGTTTAGAAAAGATAAGATGAGAGATCAAAGTTGTAAGATAGAAGGGAAGCGGTGCTAAAACATAGAGAAACAATTGTTTTGTGTAAAGTACCTCTTTCTTACTTGTGGATGAGATTATGGAAAATGGATTGGATGACTAGCGTTTATATATTAACATGGGGAGTTGCAACACTTCGATTAAAGATAGAGGATGCGTAAATTGAAAAGACATATTTTACAGTTCAATGAATAAAGATTGCATGTTTCAAACAGTCGCATCTCTTTGCCTTCTTACACTGCTTCGCAATCATCACACATAATGGTTAATATGAGCACGTGGCAGGTTGACATGCCAAGATAACTATAATTGCAATTAAATTTGACAGACACGTGGAAATATTATGTTATGGTTAATATCGAATATATGTGTATAAGCAGTTATGAATATCCACGTGGATAATGTTTGGTGGATAGAATAAACGGTGGGTTTTCATAAATAGACTTTCCAGTTCTCAATGATCATTAATGTCTTGGAGTTCATCTGTATACGGTCAATAATACGATTACGACTCATTCAGACATTTAATTACATAAATAACGGTCTTAACATAAAATAAGAAAATATAAAACACCATCCATATTCCCTTGTTCATAATTCATACTGCTGAATATGGCTAAAACAACAAAAAAATTTATGCTACTTCTTCCCCATTGCGAGAATAACCCCCGTTAATACACAGAATCCTCCCCAAGAGATGATGATAAATTGACGCAACAATTTCTCTCGTTCCTCTGCTGCAACTGCTTCTTGTTGTAACTTACGGAGTNGACTTACGGAGTTGGTCGGCAATACCTAAGTCTGTTGAGGTCATCGCAGTATCAGATCCGCCACAGGCAGTAAGTTTTGATTTTTCAATTGTCAGCTTTAAAGTCTTGACTTCGT
>OVAN01015493.1:0-11293 GCA_900406275.1 Anastatica hierochuntica
CTTCTCATTGAACACCACATTCCTACTTAACAGACATCTCTTGTCCTCGAGAGACCATAGCTTGTAGCCTTTTACCCCTGATGGATATCCTATGAAGATCCCTTTCTTTGCTCTTGGCTGTAGTTTGCCTTCATTTGAGTGATAGTAACACACACTACCAAACCTCCTCAGATGATCATAACCTGAAGTAGTTTTTTACCATAGCTCTTCAGGCACCTTTCCTTCTGTGGTTGTTGTTGGAATCTTATTTTTGAGATAGACCACTGTGTTGACTGCTTCAGCCCAGAAAACTTTAGGTAAGCCTGACTCTGTGAGTAAGCTCCTTACTCTCTCTAGAATGGTTCAATTCATCCTCTCCACAACTCCATTTTGTTGTGGAGTATAAGGTATTGTTCTGTGATGAGAGATACCATTAAGCTCACACAAGTCATCAAATTCCTTATTGCAGAACTCCAGTCCATTGTTAGTCCTCAGAGTCTTAACCTTCATCTTAGACTGGTTTTCCACCAAGGTTTTCCATCTCACAAAATTGTTAAAAGCTTGATCCTTAGTGATCTGAAAGACCACACACACTTTCCTAGAAAATCATCAATCAAACTCAAGAAATAATGACAACCTCCTATAGATGCTGGTACATTTGGTGAACCCCACAAGTCAGCATGTATATACTCTAGACATGCCTTGCTTGTGTGTTTCCCTGTACCAAAGCTAGATTTGTGAGACTTCCCATATACATAGCACTCACAGAACTGAATAGCTGAGTCTCTAATAGTCTTCAAATACCCCTTATTAACCAGAGATTCAAGAGCATTTTGTCCTATGTGCCCAAGTCTACTGTGCCAGAGACTAACATCATTTGTATCAGTCACAACATTAGACTCACCCAATTGACTTTTCCCTTCAAGGATGTATAGTTTCCCCATCCTTTTACCTTGAAGTACAGTTTTATCCCCTTTCTTAATGTCCAGAATACAAGCTTTAGATGAGAAAGAACACCCCTGATCTTCAAATGTGCCCAAAGATAATAAGTTTCTAGAGAACTGAGGTACATACCTGACATCAGATATGGAGACCAGGTTCCCTTCTAAGGTTCTCACTCTTATGGTTCCCACTCCTTTGACTGCAGATACACTTTCATTAGCCATCCTTACAGCTCCTGCTTCAAACTCTTTCAGACTTGTAAACCAGTCTTTTCTTGGAGTCATGTGGTAAGTACATCCTGTATCAAGAATACATACTTCATTGAAGTCAATTATGTCAACATCATTAGCTTCTTCTGCTAACAGAGACTCCACAAATTCTATTGATGTTACTGCAGAAGCTTCTCCTGATGGCTTTCCCTGTGTATGCACTTGAGTTTTCTTGGGACAGTTCCTTTTGAAATGTCCTTCATCCCCACATATCCAGCAAGTTGGTTTACCACTCTTGCTTTTGTCTTTACCCTTTGTCTTACTCTTATTCTTGTTATGGTAAGAGTCTTTGTTAAAGCTTTTTCCCTTGTTGTTGGAATGTACAAATAAGCCTTCTCCTTGAGCCTTTTGACCTTTTCCTTCAGCTCCAAGCTCTAGCTGCTTTGAGTTTATTGCTGTTATAACTTCTTCAAATGTCAAGGTAGCTTTTCCATATCTCAGCGTGTCTCGCAGCTGATCAAACTGCTTAGGCAGAGACATCAGAAGAAGAATGGCCATATCGTCATCTGCTACAGTCACCTTGACATTTTCTAGATCTGTTATAATCCTCAAGAACTCATCTAGATTATTTTCCACTGACAAAGATTCATTCATCTTGAAACCATACAATCTTTGCTTCATGAGTATCCTATTTGGTAAAGACTTTGACATATACAGAGAACCTAGAATCCTCAACATTCCAGCTGCAGTACTTTCCTTGATAATCTTCCTAAGAACCTTATCAGTAACACTCAAGATTATTGTGCTTCTTACCTTTCTCTGCTTTTCCGCAAGAGATGCATCAATATCTTTAGATTCTGCAGCCTTAGATTCTGCTGCTTTCCCTTTTGGTTCCTCCTCTTTAGCCGTGACTTCAACCTTTGCTAGTTCTAGCTCCTGTTGTCTAAGAGCATCCACTAGCCCCAGAATCTCCAGATGAGCTAGCAATTTCTCTTTCCACAGGTTGTAATCTACCAATCCATTGAACATTTCCATCTCGATTCGTGCGGAAGACATCGCGATGATGCAAGATCACAGAATCAACTCAATCACCTTCTTGTATCTTTGATTCGAAAACCTGTGGCTCCAATACCAATTGTTGTAAAACCTTCAAAGATTTTAAGATTTGATTCAAGTTTTGCTTCGGATTTGTGACTTGTTTTGTTTGAAATTGAAACACGAATCCACACAAGATCACACACACGATTTATCCAGTTCAGGTGATAAATTTCACCCTACGTCTGGCCGAGGAGTTTCCTCGGAATCCACTAAGAGATTAGGAACAATGTCACCGGAATTACAACAGAACTCACCGGAAAAAGATTTCTCCGAAAGAAACACTCACCAAAAAGTCAAATCTCTCTCTGTTTCTCTCTTTGATACAGTTGTTTCTCTCACCCGAAAACTCAAATTGAATCTCTCTCTTTCTCCAGAATCGTTCTCGCTTCTTATTTCTTAGTCGATCGATCTTTACCCGAAACCGTAACAACCTCTCTCTTTTTGCCGTTATAGTCTGTTATACTCTGTTTTGAATGAGATGAGATCACTGTTCAAAACGACGTCGTTATCTCTATCTCAATACCAAGAGATAACCAAGAGATTTAACCAATCTCTTAAAACCCGGTGTAGTTTCCCAATTCAATCCGAAACCTTCTGCATGTTCCAGTGTCTTTGACCACCACTTATAACAGTTGTTTATTTAAAGTTTGAACTTTTGCATTTATGCTTGCCTTCTTTATTTAAGTTTATTGCTTTCATTTAAGTTGTTTATTTCCTTGCTTTGCTTTCGTTTATAGAGTACTAAGAAAATCAAAATCAAACCAGACCTTCCTTGTTTGCTTAGATTAAACTTGAATGTGTATTCCCAATGCTTAAATCTATCTAGTTATGTAAGTTGCTCCTTGTGGTTCGACCCCAAAAGTACGACAATAACATATTCGTGCACTTGCGTATTATGTGATTGTTAGGAAGTGGGCTATTATAAATTTTAAAGCTTCTTTGTCTTTTGTTTGCAAAATATAATCGCTTGCGACAAGTTTTTGGCGTCGTTTCCGGGAAGCACGGTTACTAGACTAAGATTTTCTATGGGATTTTGTTTGAGTTTGAGACTAAGCTTTATATTTTCAAGTTATTTAACTATTTTTCTTTTCTTTTTGTTTGTGCTTTGTTGCTAGGAGAATGAATCACTGATTTCAAGAAGAAGTTAACGAGATGGGAAAGTATGAGGAAACTATTGGTGATTTTGATACACCAATCAAGAGCCAAACTAAAATGGAAATAAGAACCCCCCCCCATCGGGTGATTTGGCCCATCAAGATATCATATCTAACCTCATCAACATGATCTACAATGCTACATTCTTCGGTTTGGATATGAAAAACCCCATCGAGCACCTTGAAAACTTTGAAAGATTGTGCGATACAACTACAATTCAAGGAATTTTCGGAGATTATGTGAAGCTATTACTCTTCTATTTTTCTTTGGGGTGTTAAGGCTTCACAATGGAGAAGAGCTTTGTTAGTTCTTCTATAACCACTTAAAATCAATGCAAAAGGAGGTTACTTGGAAAATTTTATTCGCATAGACGAACTACAATTTTCCGAAATAGCATTGCTAATTTAAAACAAGGGATAGAAGAGACGCTTGGTGAAGCTTGACATAAATTTAATGGATATGTGAGGAATTTTCCTCACCATGGATTTACTCAAGGAAGCCTACTAAGCCTCTTCCATAGGGTAGTTCATCAACACTTTTGGTTTGCCATGAACACGACGAACAATGGTAATTTTGCAAGCTTAACCGCGACACAAGGAGAAAAATTGGTTGAGAATTCGGCTAAAAGCTATGCCGGAAAAGAAAGCTTTTGCCTTGCACCTAAGATTGAAGACAAGCGCCTTGAGGAATTGAACACAAAGGTGGATGAAATAGCAATAGCGATCCTCAAGCCAAAGAAGAAAGTTAAGATCGACAAAAGTTTCTTCAATCTACAAGAGGAGATGAGTTTTTCTCAAGAAAGTTAATATGGGAGCTATTACCAAAGTTCATCACTTATAACAAGTCTAAGGGAACGATCTCCAACAACACCCACAACACCTACTACTCCAAAGACATCTACCCAGTTGATAGTGGAAGAGATGTACTCCATGTTATAAGTACTTGTAGCCGAAAATGAAGAGATTAAGAGAGACATGGATGATAGATTCGATGCACTAGACCATAAGACTCATGGAAATTACATGGAATCGTCGGAGAATTATGACCATCTTGCCAAATATGTGAAAGATGTGGAGCATCATATAGCGGAGCAAGCTTCTAAATATGAATTCCAAAAGGATAATCTACCCGGAAAGTGTGAGGTTAACCCAAAAGAGTTATGTCACGCCGTGACATTAAGAAGCGAAAGACAGCTACCCCCAAGAACTCAAGAGGTTGAGCCTAAAAAGGACGAAGCTGAGCTAGAAGAAATTGAGAATGAACAAACACCGCTAGATGAAGAAGAAAAAGATGAAAATGAAGAAGAAACCAAGAAAGAAGAGGCACCTAAAGAGGTGCCTAAGTGTCAAGATGATGAGAACAAATCTCCTCAACACCAAAAGAAGTGTAAGGAGTATATCCCAACCGACACTAATGTCCCTACAGATGAGTTGAATCAACCTTTTCCGGATAGGTTTAAGAAGCAAATTCTTGAAGTTAGGTACAAGAAGATAAGGGATCATATGGGAGGTCTCGTTGTGACCATCCCATTCATGGAGTAGTGTCATGAGAATCCCATTATGAACAAAGTCTTGAAGGATATAATCACAAAGGGGAAGAAGATCGATTCCGTTATGGAAGTAATTACTCATGAATGTAGTTCTATCATTTAAAACAAGCTTCCTACGAAAAGGAGACATCCCAGAAGTTTCACTTTACCTTGTACCTTGAAGCATATGACATTTGAGAAATGTTTGGTTGATTTGGGTACAAGTGTGAGCCTAATGCCCTTGACAGTTTCGATGAAGCTTGGTTACACAAGATTCAAACCAACAAGGATACAATTGATATTGGCGGATAGACCTATTCGGTAACCACATGGTATTCATGAAGATTTACCATTGATGATTGGGAATTGTGAGGTTCCAACGGGTTTTGTGGTCTTGGAAATGGATGAAGAGCCTCTATATCCTATCATTCTTGGAAGACTGTTCCTCTCTACCACGGGAGCAATTATTGATGTGAGAGGAGGAAAGATTGATCTCCACCTTGGCGATTTGATAATAAATTTCAACATCATGGATGTCATCAAGAAATCAACTATAGATGGAACTGCATTCTCAATCAAATGCCTTGATGACAATTTCTCCGGAAAGCTAGAGGAACTATACATGGAAGATGGCTTGGAAGTAGTCTTAGTCTACGACAAGGGATCAAAAGCAATAATTTCAAATGAAGCCACAGAATACAAAACTTTTCTTGATACCTAACCGATGGAATCAAGCGAAGTTCTAGCATTGGATTTAGAAGAAGATGAACTAAGTTCGAAAGAGGATAAAGAAGCAGACAAAAAAAACTCGGATTGGAGTGAGCTAAAGGCATCTAAGGTGGAATTAAAGCCGCTTCCAAAAGGGCTAAGGTACCCATTTCTTTGTCCTAATTCTATTTATCTCGTGATCATAAATGATGATCTAAATGAGAATGAAACCTAATTGTTATTGAATGAGCTAAGAATGTATAGAAAAACAATAGGTTACTCATTAGATGACATAAAAGAGATTCCCCAATCTTTGTGCATGCATATGATCCATTTAGAGGATGACTCCAAAACTTCGTTAGAACCCTATATAAGACTCAACCCTAACTTAAATCCATAAACTCCTTGAGGCAAAAATCATATATCCGATTTCGGATAGTACATGGGTTTCTCTCGTGCATGTTGTGCCAAAAAAGGGGGGAGCTACGTTGATTAAAAATGATAAGGATGAGTTGATTCTAACTAAGACTATAACCGGGCATAGAATGTGTGTCGATTATAGAAAACTAAATGCCTCTACTAGGAAAGATCATTTCTCATTACCCTTTATAGAACAAATCTTAGAAGGATTAGCTAATCATTCATACTATTGTTTCCTAGATAGCTACTTTGGTTTCTTTCAAATTCAAATCCATCCTAGGGATCAAGAAAATACCAAATTTACGTGTCCTTACAATTCTTATACATATAGAAGAATGCCCTTTGGTTTGTGCAATGCACCCGCTACATTTCAGAGGTGTATGATGTCTATATTTGATACTTTGATTATGGAAAGTATGAAGGTCTTCATAGACAATTTCTCCATCTATGGAGACTCCTTTGGTGGTTGTTTTTCTAACTTGTGTAAGGTATTGAAGAAATGTGAAGAGACCAACCTAGTGCTTAACTGGGAAAAGTCTCATTTCATGGTTCAAGAAGGGATAGTGCTTGGACACAAGATTTCGAAGAAGGGAATTGAGGTTGATAAGGATAAGATAGAAGTAACGATGCACTTGGAACCACCACAAACGGTTTAGGGAGTACGAAGCTTCTTAGGTTATGCGGGTTTTTATAGAAGATTCATTAAGGATTTCTCTCAAATAGCAAGGCCTATGACAAGAGTACTTTGCAAGGAAGTGCCCTTTGAGTTTTATAAAGCGTGTATGAAATTTTAGGAAGATCAAAAACACTTTGATAACGGCTCCAATGGTACAAACTCCTAATTGGGATTTGCCTTTCAAAATCATGTGAGACGCTAGTGATTTTGCGGTTGGAGCAGTTTTAGGACAAATAAAAGATAAGAAGCTTCATGTGATCTACTATACAAGCTAGACATTGGATGATGCTCAGACCAAATATGTCACGACGGAGAAAGAGCTTCTTGCTATAGTTTTTGCCGTTGAGAAGTTTCGTTCTTACATAGTGGGATCGAAGGTTATTGTGAACACGGATCATGCGACTTTAAGGCACTTGTTGGCTAAGAAGGTTGCAAAGCCAATGTTGCTAATGTGGATACTTCTTCTACAAGAGTTCGACCTTGAAATCAAAGACAAGAGAGGGATTGAGAATGGAGTAGCAGACCACGTATCAGGAATGAAGGTTGATGATGGGCTACCATAAATGACTCGCTCTCGGAAGAGAAAATAAACTCGATAGAAACATTCTTTCTAATCGATGGAATTCTTGATTTTTTGGAAGAAGAGTATACAAGTGCAGTTTCAACAACAATTCATTGGTATGCTGAATTTGTCAACTATCTTGTGAGTAGAAAAGAACCGCCGGACATGGGAACCTATGGAAAAAAGAAATTTTACCGCAATTTAAAATCATACTATTGGGATGATCATTTCCTCTACAAGAAATGTAAAGATCAACTATATAGGAGATGGGTACCGGAAGAAGAAGCAAAAGAGATCATATCCAAATGTCATAGTGCTAACAATGGTGGGAATTTTGCTACTTTCAAGACGGTTCAAAAAGCCCTATAATTGGGTTTGTGGTGGCTTTCAATGTTCAAGGATGCACATGAGGTAGTCTTCAAGTTTGATGCTTGTCAGAAGAGGGGAAATATAACAACGAGAAATGAGACGCCCCTAAATCCTATTCATGAAGTCGAGATCTTTGATGTGTAGGGAATAGATTTCATGGATCTTTTCCCTAAGTCGAATGGGAATTTCTACATATTAGTAGCGCTAGACTACATCTCCAAATGGGTAGAAGCGATTGAAAGTCCAACAAATGATGCAAGGGTAGTTGTCAAGCTTTTCAAAACAATCAGTTTTCAAAGATTTGGAACTCTGAGGATAGTGATAAGAGATGGTTGAAGCCACTTCATCAACAAGGCTTTTGAGAAACTTTTGAGGAATAATGGAGTTAAACATAAAGTGGCAGCGCCTTATCACCCGCAAACTTCGGGACAAGTAGAGGTATCCAACCGAAAAATCAAGGAAATACTAGAAATGACGGTTGGAGTGAATATGAAAGATTGATCTTTAAAGCTTGATGATGCGCTTTGGGCTTATAGAATGGCATTCAAGACGCCTATTGGAACCACACCCTCTAACCTCATCTATTGAAAATCTTGCCACTTACCTCATGAGTTGAAACAAAAGGCACTTTGGACAACAAAGAAACTAAATTTTGACTTCAAGGAAGCTATGAAAAGAAGACTACTGCAATTGGAAGAGCTGAAAACTTGATTAAAAACGCCTATAAAAGCTCCAAAATCTACAAGGAGAAGAGAAAAGCCTTTCATCATAAGAAGATCCTCAAGAGAGAGTTCAAAAAAGGGGATAAGGTTTTATTGTTCAACTCTCAGTATAAGCTCTTCCCGGGGAAGTTGAAATCAAAATGGTCAGGTCCATTTGTTGTTAAAGAAGTGATGTCATATGGTTCGATAACTTTGAAGAACCATTCCACAGAGGAATTCATGGTGAATGAGCAACGATGCAAGCCTTACCTAGCGGATACAATGATAGAAGAAGCGAGTGTTCTCGTTCTTCTTGATGCACGATCACCATAAACTGTTTCAAAGTCAAGCTAATGACTATAAACAAGCACCCTTGGGAGGCATTCCAAAGAAAAATCACTTTTTCATACAAATAATTATTTTTGAAATTCCAGCTTTAATTTTATCTATTTAGAACTTTGATACAAATTTTATGGTTTTTATTTGTAGGAGAATGAAGGTAAAAGAAAGTGATACAAAAAGGGATTCCCGGATAGATTTCAAGCAAAAATCTACAAGTTTAACAATGTTGGACCAATTTGTGAGAAGTGAAGATAAAGGGTAGTATTTTGCAAGATTTTAATAAGCACATGTTTAATGAGCTTCTTCTTCATTTGCAACGTATCTTCTCTCTCTTCAAAAGTTTTCCTAGAAAAAAAATTTCTATCATTTTCACCACAGATAAAGAAAACTTTCCTCCCTAATTTTTGAAAATTTCCAAGCCCATAGTCTAGTTACTTCTTAGAACCGTTCCATGCATTCCTCATTCAAGAATCAAACATATGAACTCTAGCTCTCAAAATTTCAAGAAAGCTGAAAACTTTCTTTGAAATTCAAATTCTTGATTTTGAAGGTTCTAATCTTGAATGATGTTTGTTTATGGTTAGAATAGCTTGGAGAATTATTGGGAATTAGGATTCAATACTTAGTTTAGAAGATTTAGTGCTTAATTGCAAAAGTTTGAATTGGGTGTTCTTGGATGTTCTTGAATTGTGGTGATAACGTTTTCGGAAATTTTGGGCATTTAGTGATTTAATGGTCTTAAATGGTAGCCTATGGATAGATATGAAGTTCTCTTCAAGAATTGGGTGTGCTTGGGTTAGAATAGCTTGGAGAATTATTGGGAAATAGAATTCAATACTTAGTTTAGAAGATTTAATGCTTAATTGCAAAAGTTTGAATTGAGTGTTCTTGGATGTTCTTGAATTGTGGTGATAACTTTTTCGGAAATTTTGGGCATTTAGTAATTTAATAGTCTTAAATGATAGCCTAAGGATAGATATGAAGTTCTCTTCAAGAATTTTGCAATTTCGTTGAGTAAAAACAAAGTTATGACCATTTTAGTAAGTGGTTATGGACAGGTGACGAGATTAGTTCTCAAAGTTTGAAAATTTATAATTCTTTGAATCTTTGGTGCCATGTGTCGTTTCTTTTATTAGTATTATCTTTCATGTTGCCTTAAGAATGGTTTTTAACATTAGACCTAGCGCGAAAAATAACTCTTCAAGGCTCTTCAAGAGGAACGAAGGCTATTTGAGGAGAAAGTGAACCGATACCTCCCCAAATACAACATAAGAAATGGGGAGTGGGGTGACGGAAGGAAGCGTTGCTCAAGCCAACACACCTGTAGCCATAGAGGCTCTCGCTTCCTTGGCAATCTTGAGAAAGCAATGGAGACACGAGGCCAATATGAAGACTTACACGCGCACAAGGAAGAGAGGAGAAACCACCAAACAAAGCACAACTTAGATGAAAGAGGTACAACCTACTTATCATTGCGAATACCATCTCATAATTCTGATTTCTATTGTTTGTTTTGTAGGTCAATCTCACGGCTTAGGATTCAGAGAACGGTCAAGTTTAAGTTCGGGGGAGGAGCCTTAGTACTAACGTCATTTTAAGTTTTGATGTTTTCTTTTTCATCACATTTGAGGCTTGACTTGTAAATAGTTATGTTTTTGAAAAAACAAAAATAACATTTGAAAATTTTCAAATCTCTAAAAAGATTTTTTACTTTTCAAAACATTGCATATAGTTTGCATCATTTGAACATACTTGGATTGATAAGAGCATATAGGATTGCATGTTGCACAGGGAACAATGATAGAATTGCCTCTTAGATAGCTAAGTTTTGCTTAATGACCAATGCCCTCATTAGAAGTACAATGTTGCATAGACCACTTTTCGTCTTTAGAAAATCATTGGTTGAAATTTACCACTCGATGGTCTTCGTGAACGTTGAAGTAAATGATCTTTTGAGTCAATTCCTATCTAAAATGGACTTAAATAAATGTTAAAATATTTACTATGGACTTTTATATACTTGACCATGGAAAAACACTAACATTTGAGCAATGTTCTAACCTTTCTTATCACCATTTTTTAGCTCAAATGGCTACTCTCATCCTTAGAGTAATGACCGACCCTTGAAAACCCTTAAACCAATTTCCTTCAAAACCCCCTAATATTTTGATATGTGAGGCCTCTCTTGGAAAGTGCAAACTCGGGCAAAAACCGGAGTGAATTTAAGTTGAACGACAAAGAGGATACTTCTTTAGAATTAGCCTCATTTTAAGGTTAATTATAGTCTTAGGAGGGGAAAATCCTTAGTGGTTTGGGTTTGACTAAGTCTTGGGAACGGTTGGTGTAAATAGAGTCAAGTAAATGTTCCTTATTATAGATATGATCCTAGGTTGTTTGAATAAAAGAGAGAAAAAGAACGGAAAAAAATCGAAAGAAAGATAGAAAAGAAGTGGAAGAAAAAGACATTAGAGATTAGAATCAAGTTTAAGCTCTAACCTAGGAACTAAAATCTTAGAGAGTCGACCCTTGGCATAAAAACAAAAGAAAGAATCCAAATTTCACTACAAGAAATCAGACAGTTAGAGACGGAAAATAGGTTCGTCT
>OVAN01015494.1:0-11292 GCA_900406275.1 Anastatica hierochuntica
GAGAGAAATCCACTTCCTGAACTTCGAATTGTACCAGAGCGTTTTGCGGAGTGCTCCAGGCGGAGTAGCGAAGTTAAGTCTTCTTCCGCAGAGTCTGGTCGCTCCACAAGGAAGGGTTTTTTTCGTTCTCGCAGTTAAGGTCTCGACCTGTTTTGCGAGAGAGTTGGTGAGTTCATCACGTTCTGCCGACTTCTTTTCGAGAGTCGAGAACATGTTTTTGATCTCCTCGAACGCCGCGATGTTTGGATTAGCGTTGATCGCGGTGATGTTCGTCGTCGGAGTTATTTCAACGGTGTCACCGGCGTTGTCACCTTCGCGAGCTGGTTGGTTGTTTTGTTCGTCAGTGTTCATGATTGATCTGTGATTAGCGTGATAGAAATCGCGTGTACCCCTCCTTCTAGCGCCAAACTGTGGGAACCGAAATTCTCACTGTCAATGTTACGTGGTTCAAGGATTCTCTAGAACTACAACGTAGACTCGTAACCTAGTTAAGTTGCTCGCTAACGAAAATGAAATAAGAACCCTACTTTTTCTAAGTGTTTTGCGGTGACGAAAAGTTATGTGAATTAATTCTCCTTCTTCCTTTCACCTCGCATCCTTTATATAGATCTTCGTGGGCTGGCTCGATTTCCTTTTTCGTCCCGATTTGTGCATATCTTTTCGCGGGAATATTCATTTTTCCCTGATTTTCCTAAATCTTTTCGAGATCCTTCCTTATATTCCCAAACTTGACATTTTCGCGAAACCCTGATGAACCGTCATTGCAGGTGGGCCGGTTCTTGCCTGAAAATCTTAAGTGGACCGTTATCGTGATTTGGGCCCTTTCGGGCCGTTTCGCGGCTAAGTCACTTTTATGATTTATCGCGGAAAACCGTTTTTCGTAGGAATACGCGGCAATAGCTTCGTAAACCGATATTGTCAATCGTATAGTTTAGACTCTTCTGGTGCTTAAGTTAACCGTCGTCGTTTTATACGATTGATACGAAATCCACGGAAAGCATGGATCCTTGCGACTCTTGTCACGACGGTTTGACAGAAACTCCAATCGAGATGAAACGAGAGATGATCAAGCGACGATCCAAAGGAAATGACGATCGGAAAGGACGTGGTTCAGTCAACGGACTACGGCTGAACGTTAGTTAAGTCTAGACGATGACCAGTCAAGACGAAGGTAAGTCTAGAAGACATTAAGTCTTGATGACTATAAGTCTAGACGACAGTAAGTCTAGAAGACGTTCAGTCTAGACGGCGATGAGTCTATATGTTGGTCGTGTTTCCGAGTAAGTCCGATTAGAGATGCGATCTTGGACGTTGATTTCGAGATGACCATTTTTGACACCAACAGGAGATATGGACTCCTGGCACAATCCAAACAGACCATGTTATGTAGAAAGAAGTCCTGGGTCATGACCTATCGCTCACGCTCACCTGGGGCCATACACTTGGAGGAGATGTTCTTCGAGGCAATCCAAAGCATGATAGAGCACCTTCTTGGTGTCGTGCCTCCCATAAGAAGAGATGCCTTAAGCTCTTATGCAGAATATCCCTCTCAGAAGAGATCGCGCTCATCGACATGCCCAAGAAGTTCTCTTTCCTAACCATGAAGCCATACGATGGAACAAGTGATCCCAACAACCACATCGCCTAGTGCAGGCAAAAGATGCTTACAAAGGCCATACAAAAAGAGTAGAGAGAAGCCACCAAGTACACGGGGTCTGGTTCAAGTCTTATTGGTGCAGTGTTACAATGATTCATTAGCCTACCCGATGGATTCATACATTCCTTTACCGCTTTAACTGATCAATTCATGTAGCGATTCACCAGCCCCATGATCTCACTAAATACTTCTGATGATATTTCTTAGATTGTGCAGGACAAAGCTGAGCCCTTGTGTAGCTATGTGGCCCGCTCTAACCCGAAGAAGGTAGCCATACCCATATGCATCATGGCCATGGCTATTTAATCCTTCGAAAGAAGGTTTTAAATAAAGAGTGACCTCTACAAAGATCTAACCAAGTATCAGTACAAGACGACTGAGAACATACTCTCCCGAACCCAAGCCCAAATCAAGTGGGAAGAAGACCTAGCTGCAAGGCAAGGATACTCTCCTAAGCCATAGGCACGAGTTATACAGACTGACAAAAGCACTAGAGATGAGAAGCCCAACCAGAGGCCCCTAGCGAAGCAGAAGGAAATGGAGCCAGAGGGAATCAATACCATTGGATAAAGCTGAAAGCGAGAGGATGCAGTAACAACGTGACTTGACATCTCGAATTTTTTGATATCCAAAGGGGATCTAGTGGGAGTTTAAGGCAGATGGGCCCCCACGTCAAGTGACCTAAGAAGATGAAATCTCCAGACATTCATCGAAACACTAACAAGTGGTGCGATTCCGCAATGACCATGGTAATAGAATGGAGGAATGCATCTCCCTTAAGATGGAAGTCAATGAGTTACTCAAGAAAGGATATCTACAAAAGTTCCTCTCAAACAAAACAAAAGAACTGCTGAGTAACCGAGAAGAGAACAACCTACTATGTAGAACAATATTGTTTCTCCCCCAATAACGATCGCGTGACTCACATCATCTGTGGAGGATCTAAGCCAGCAGCATTACCCATCTGAAACTCCCAGGGCGTTCAGGAACCCCCAGCTTAAGATTCTAAAGGTGGATGTAATCGGCTTCACGGCTGAAGAGCTGGAGAAAATATTGGTTTTGCACCACTATGCTCTGGTGTTGTCTCTAATGATGGTGAGTTGTTTGGTGAAGAGGATGCTCATTGACAACGGATGCTCCACTAACGTGCTCTTCTTGGAGACATATGGAGATCGATACCTCACAAAGGAAGCGCTGACCAAGAAAACAAAGCCCCTTTTTGGTTTTAGTAGAGAAATCAAACAAACAATCGACGAAGTAGCACTCCCTATTTATGTAGGAGGAGTAAACTTGACAACGAGGTTCTTAGTTATAGATTGTGCATTTGTCTACAACATGATCATGGGCCGTCCTTGGATAAAAATGATGGGAGTTGTGCCTTCTACTTTGCATCAAGTACTGAAGTTCCCAACCCTAGGGAGAATCATGTAGATCAAACAAGATCAGGAGAATGCTTGCTCTACCTACCAGAGGACCCCATTATAACATTTACAAAACTACTTCTTGGTGCTCATTTTGAAGAGTCGAAAGTGGAAGAACTCGATTAGGTACATCTTTGATGTGAGGTCAAGTTTTACCCCAATTAAAACCTAGCAACAAATGCATAACATATCAATAATACTTAAGGATCGAATCCATGATGACTAGATATTCGCACTTAGGATCCATTGATTTCAGATTAAGCAAGTAATGAAAAATGTAAGGGTTTGTTACTGTTTTTTTTTTTACAAAGTTTTAATTATGAAAAATGAAATCACATTTTATATGCTGATTTACATGGGATAGATCAATGAAAGACATGCATTAGACAAGCAAAGAACGCAAACAAGCAAACAATATACGTAATCGATTAGGGACTTAATGCGTAGGTCTAGAATACAAAAAAAAACGTAAATCATCTCCACTTCCGAGGCTCGAGATTCTGTAACACTTAAAAACGAAGGGACATAACTTTTGTTGGTCATTTCAGAACAAGCGTATGCATAATTTCAGGCAAGCTTGATTGTTCATGATCCTAAATCGATCCACTTTTGTTGCCTATTTAGAAAGGCTCACCAAACACTAGATACAACAGTAATTCAAGCTTTTGGAATGCATACTAACCTAGGTTCAATTCACATACAAGCTTCATAGGTGAATAGCATTAACATATGAGCAAAGGTGATAAAATTATTGATAAAGCCTAATCGATTAATGATCTAATTCAAGCAAGTTTATAAACTTTATACCATCTTCTATCTAACATGAAAAATAATCATACAATAGTATGTACACACGAAATCATAAAGAATAGTAAGCACTCATATCAATCAAGGGAGAGGGGAGAAGATATAACCGAATTATGAATGAATGGATGATGCATTGATGATGAGAATGGACCTTTGGAGGCTACAAAGGGAACGACCTCAAAAGATATCATCCTTGTCCCTTAAGACACTTATTTAGCTATAATATAAGCCAATTCAACGAAATAAAGAAGCTAAAAAGATGTATATGTAGTATTCTAACGTCCTTAGGGCAATTAGGTTAAAATATGATCTTAAGATTTCCAAAATTTGGGCTTCATGTCAAAGGGCCTTGAGTTACATTATTGGGATTTAAAAGGAGTCACTTTGGTCTGGTGAATGTATGGTTCAAAACCCAAGTCATCTTCCTTATGCTTTGGCCTTTCTATGCACCATTCATCTGTGAGCCACCTGGATCAGTCTTCAGTAAAATTGATGTAACTCTTTGTCCACTGCTCCGAATGAGATGAAACAACTTCTATATGAAAGCTAACTTAATGGATATATGAATTTCATAAATATCCATTGATTGTAAGGTCTTCATCTTGAATGATACTTCTAATTCTCATTAACTGTTAGAAACTAGTTTTGATCCAATTAGCTCACTTTTGCTCTAAAAAGCATAGTTTGATATAGAATGACTCCAAACACAACAAATAGAAGAAAATGATCTGTAATTTCATAAAGGCGTGTAAAAACACTAAGAAAATTATTAAAATCCATAGGAAAAGTGGTAAATTAGGAACCTCAAAGTGGGATTGTGGCTGTACACGAGGCAGAGGCTCATCGACTTCCTAAGGACTAATTCCGACTACTTCGCATGGTCAAACATGTTAGACATAGACCTGGAGGTTACATTGAACAAGTTATGAGTGGATCCAAAATACCAGCCTGTCAAGCAGAAAAGGAGAAAAGTTGCTCCCGAGTGTGACATGATTATCAGCGATGAAGTGAAAAAGTTGTTGGCCACTGGGTTCATTAGAGAGATGCAATACCTGAACTGGCTGGTCAGTGTGGTGGTGGTATGCAAGAAGAATGGCAAGTGGAGAGAGTCTTTATAGACTTCACGGATCTCAGCAAATCATGCCTAAATGATCCTTTCCCACTCCCTCACATTGACAAACTGGTAGACGCGATGGTGGAGCACCAACTGATGAGTTTCATGGATACTTTCTCTAGTTACAACCATATCTTCATGCACCCCCGATTACCAGGATAAAACATCCTTCATGACTTCATGTGGTATATATAAGGTGATGCGCTTTGGGTTGAAGAACGCTGGATCCACGTACCAGAGGCTGGTGAACATGATGTTTTCTGAGCAAATTAATTATACCATGGAAGTTTACATAGACGAAATGGTGGTAAAATCATTAGAAAGATAAGATCATTTTATTCACCTACAGTAGGCGTTCTTCACACTATGGAAGTACAATATGAAGCTCAATCCCTCCAATTTTTCCTTTGGAGTAGACTCCTAAGAGTTTTTGGGCTATA
Organism: Anastatica hierochuntica; assembly: GCA_900406275.1. Classification (NCBI taxonomy): domain Eukaryota; kingdom Viridiplantae; phylum Streptophyta; class Magnoliopsida; order Brassicales; family Brassicaceae; genus Anastatica; species Anastatica hierochuntica. The sequence continues at coordinate 5,440 of OVAN01015494.1, forward strand.
TAGTAACGTATCGAGGGATTGATGTTAATCCATAGAAAATCATGGCGATCCAAGCGATTCCTTCAACCAAGAGTCCCAAGGACGTACATATGTTAACGGGAAGAATGGCAGCCTTAAGCAAATTCATATTCATACTCTCATATAAGTCACATACGTTATTTGATGCTCTCAAGAACCCGACAGACTTTACTTGGGATCAGAAGTGCGAGGAAGCCTTGGTCAAGCTGAAAGAATACCTAACTACACCTCCAATACTGTATAAACCATGAGACGAAGAACTGCTCCTACTCTACCTCGCGGTCTAGGAGAATGATGTAAGTGTCGTCCTGGTTAGTGAAGATAGAAGCAAACAGCACCCGATCTACTACGTCAGCAACTCACTCCTAGATACCGAAACACGCTACAACAATATAGAGAAGTTAGCTCTTGTCTTGGTTGTGGCATCCAGAAAACTGTGTCGTTATTTCCAAGCTCATCCCATCGTAGTGGTTACATCATTAGCCATCAAGTTAGTACTCCATCAACCAGAGTTATAGCCAAGTGGGTTATAGAGCTAGGAAAATACCACGTAATATTCAGGCCTGCCATTGTGATTAAATAATAAATACTGGCGGACTTCATTGCATAATTCGCTCCTTCCATGATTCCCACGGTGGAGGAAGAAGTAAAAGTTTAGTATGAAAGAAAGGGGGCAAGAGAATGGAAGTTATTTGTAAACGGATTAAATAACGTGAGAGGGTTAGGAGCCTCGTGCTTTTTTCACCAATAAGAGATGTTACTTCCAGGGCCGTAAGATATAACTTCAAAGCCACCAAAAAGGAGAGCGAGTATGAAGTTATGATTGTTGGGTTGGGGCTAGCAAGAGGTACGGGCATTGAAAATCTAAAAGTCTTCAGCGATTCAAAATTTGAACGTAAGCCAGACGCAAGGTGACTACCAGAAAAAAAAGACGCTAAAATGACCATGTATCTGGCCATAACCAAGAAGCTTATTGACTCATTTCAAACATGTGAGAACAAAGAAATTCCCAAAGAGAAGATTTTGCATGCTGAACCTTGGCTTACCTAGGATACGCCTTGAAAACCATGGAGCTAATTAGCATCCCTATCCTGGTGCTTCAGTGGCCTACCACAAAAAAAGATGCAGAAGCATCACAAATCTCCATTATTGGAGAAAATCAAAACTAGATGACACCCATCATAGCCTACCTGGAAGAAGTTATGCTACCAAGCCTCAAGAGTGAATGTCGGACGATCCAGAAGAAAGTAGCAAGGTATTATTTGATCCTGGATAAACTGTACCGGAGGTCATTCTCTGGACCATACTTACGACGCATAATGCCACAAGATGCAAAGCCTGTCCTCCGAGAGCTACATGAAGGCGAATATGGATCCTATTCAGGTGGAAAATCCTAGTATTTAAAGCCACCATAGTAAGATACTACTGGCAAACAATGGTTAATGATGTATTTGATTTATAGGTTTTTACTTATGTTTTATTTGAGGAAAATAGTGTTTTGATATTTATTTGGTTCTTTTTGAAGTCTTTTGGTGCTCTTTAGTGTTTCTACAGGTTTTAGTTTATTTTGGAGGGAAATAGAACAATTTGGACCAAAAATGGATATTTGAAAAGAAAAATCATGCAAAAGCGTCAGAATTGTGGCCTTATTTGACAGCATTCCCACTGTTTGATCGAGCTGAAATTTTGTAGCAAGATAGTTACATGAGTTAGCTTTAATTTAGAGGTGGTGTGAAGAAAGTCCAACGGTGCGATCAAAAGTTATGACCATTTTAGTGAACACCTGTGATGCTGGCAACGAGAAGACGAACGCAGAAAATGAGTCACTTGACATAGAGACGTGGATCGACCAATCCTATGGATGGATCGGTTGCTCCTTATCACGACGCGACCAGACCGACTTAATTTGAACCAGAATTAAAGACCAAAGCCCCAATTACATGTTTAAACACCGAAACTCGAGATTTTTGTATCATTGTGCTATTTTCTAAGATTTGAAGCAACTCTTGAGCTTTGCAAACCTAAGGGAGACGAATTCCAATCTGTACTCTTTTGAGAAAAATTTTGAACCCTTTACTCTTTTTTGACTTAATACAATATGTCTCTCTTTGTTTCATCTTGTGTTGTTTCAATTTCCATGAGTGAGTAGTTCCACAATTGGGTTTAGGGTTTCTCACAAAGGGTTTTCATGATTCAATGATTGTTAGGTTGTTAGATTAGGAGATTATCCATATATCTTCATTTATCATTGTTCTTAAGGCTGAGATTAGCTTGATCACCTAGTTTCTGATTTTAGGATATTTCACGCACCGAAAGTATTCGATGAAATTCCTAAATGAAGGTTAAATGAGCAAGTAGTCTAATGGTGTTGAGGAGAAATATCAAAATGCTATGGACACTGCGAGCAATTTTAATTTCGTGACCAAGACTGTGGAGGAAGCTTATATGCTGGTGAATAACATGGAGAATAGTCAGGCAATCGAAGATCAGATTATGACCGTGGTAGAGGAGTTGTATCGTCATATGCGAAGAGAATTGATGATCTACAGTCAAAGCTCGATGAGCTAATGAGGAGAGATCAGCTAGGAGTGAACTTTTTTGGGGAGCAGAATGAAGCACTTGTGCTTCAAGAGCAGAAAACGGGACAGTTGTATCATGAGTTCATGATTGAGGAGCTGAATGGTGGTCAAGCATATGTCAATTACATTGGAGTTCAAGGGAATTTTCGTAACAGAGGTTTCAACCAACAGAACCAATTCCAGAACAAGCCATTCCAACAGAATCCGAGTGTCTTCAACTCCGGGTTTCAGAACAAGAATCAGAGTTGTGGTTTTGATAACAATGGCTATCAACAGAAGCAGTTTGGTTCAGGAGGATTCAAGAACAACTATCAGTTGGGATATCAGAATCAGAACCAGAGACAATCTTCTACGTCTTCTCAAGATAGTGAGCAGAAAAAAAATGTTGCAACAAGTGGTGGAGAATCAGAAAAGGTCCTCTGCGGACTTGAATCAGAAAGTGGATAACATGTACAGTGATCTCAATGGGAAGTTCGAGATATTGAGCACACACATGAAATTGCTGGAAACACATGTTACTCAGACTTATGCGAGCAATAGAGCTCCGTCGGGAGTCATTCCAGGCAAACCGGAGAAGAATCCGAAGGAATGTTGCATTTCCATTATGCTGAGGAGTGGCAAAGAGCTGAAAAACTCGTCCAGGCCAGAAGGACAAGGATCGGTCGATCCTTGCCCCAAGATTGATCGATCCATGGAGAATAAAGTATATGGACAAAAGGACAAGGATCGATTGATCCTTTCCCCAAGATCGATCGATCCCTATCCTGACGAAGGTGCATCGAATTTTCGTGATGAATTGAATGCACAAGAGGTTGAGGATCAGTATGTACCACCCCTGCCTTATGTTCGCAAGCCTCCGTATCCTTCCACGCCCTGTCAAAAGATCAAGGAATGCGAGTATGAGAAGTTGAAGAATCTAGTTGGTGAATTACATGTGCGATTGCCTTTCGTAGAAGCAGTCAAGATGGTACCTTCTCTTAATAGGTACATGAAGGAGATTCTTTTAGACCACATGACATTAGAGGATGGTGTATCAGTTCTTACTGCGGAGTGTAATGAAGTCCTTCAAAACATCGCACCGGAGAAACGCGAGGAACCAGGTCCTTTCGTATTGCCTTGCAGGATTGGATCGCTTACCTTTGAGCGATGTATCTGCGGTTTGGGATCAGTAGTTAGTGTGATGCCACTCTCGGTATCGCAGCGTCTAAGTTTTACTAACTATAAACCCACGAGAATGTCTTTGGTGCTTACAAATAAGTATATTCGAAGACCAGTGGGTATTCTAGATAACATTCCCGTTGGAGTTAGAGAGGAATATGTTTTCACAGACTTCGTAGTCTTGGAGCTTGAAGAAGAAGACGCCAAGGATCCTATTATCATTAGAAGATTGTTCTTATCTACTCCTAGAGCCATAATTGATGTGCAGAACGGTCAAATAGATCTCCGACTTGGGAAGTTGACTATGAAGTTCAATATCGAGAAATCTATGAAGAAGCCTACCATTGATGGGCACACGTTTTGGGTCGATACACTTTCTGATGTGATCAAAGACTCTGCTAAAGAGCTCTACATTGAGGATCCACTACAAGTTGTTCTTACTCAAATCAAAGGTGAGTATGGGTTTTTGGATGCAGGTACTTTTGAGGTTGCTGAATTGCTTGATTCAGCACCTACTGTTGAGAAGCAGGTCGCGTTTATCAAGCTCGAAGAGCCATCACCTACGACCTCTACATCATTGGTGGCAAATTTGAGTGTTGATTGGAGCGAGCTGAAAGCTCCAAAAGTCGAGCTCAAGCCATTAACTGCAAGACCAAGTTATGTTTTCTTAGGTCCTAACTCTACATATCCTGTAAATTTCAATGCTAATTTGAACAATGTTGAGACTGCCTTGCTTCTTTCGAAGTTAAGAAAGTATAGAGAAGCGTTGGGATATCCTTTGGATTATATTACAGGTATTTCTCCAGATCTCCGCATGCATAGGATCCACTTGGAGGATGAATCCAAGACTTCCATCGAATATCAAAGGAGATTCAATCCTAAGTTTATGGAAGTTGTCAAGAAGAAGATTCTTAAAATTTTGAGTGCAGGTGTCATCTATCCTATTTTTGACAGCACATGGGTGAGTCTGGTACATGTTGTACCAAAGAAAGGTGGAATCATTGTCATCACCAATGAGAAGAACGAGCTCATTCCCACCAGGACTATAACAGGCCACAGGATGTACATTGATTACAGGAAGCTGAACTCGGCCACGAGAAAGGATATTTTCCGCTTCCTTTTATTGGTCAAATGCTAGAAATACTTTCTAACCATCCTTATTATTGTTTCCTTGATGGATATTCGGTTTCTTTCAAATTCCCATCAATCTGGCGGACCAGGAAAAGACTACATTCACATGTCCATATGGGACATATGCATACCGAAGAATGCCATTTGGATTATGCAATGCACCTGCGACTTTCCAGCAATGCATGATGTTTATGTTCACTGACTTGATCGAAGATATCATGGAAGTCTTCACGGATGACTTTTCTGTTTATGGTTCTTCGTTTTCTAAATGCTTGTCTAACCTTTGCAGGGTTTTAGAATGATGTGGAGAGAAACACTTGGTTTTAAATTGGGAGAAATGTCATTTTGTGGTGCATGATGGGATTGTGTTTGGCCATCGAATCTCTGAGAAAGGGATCGAAGTTGATAAGGCAAAGGTGGAGGTGATGATGAGCCTGCAACCTCCTACTTCTATCAAAGATGTCTGATGTGTCAGTATTTTAGTAGTTTTTACTATGGTTTTTACACGAGATTCACGGTTTTTAGTATGTATTCAGATTGTTTTGGCACAAATTTTTGTTCTTTGTTGTTGTTACAGGAATCAAGCTTGAATGTGCGAAAAGAATGCATTTTGGATGGATTTCAAGCATCGAAGGAAGTGTTCGTGAAAAGCTGGAAAAATACCCAGAAAATTGGACAAGGATCGACCGATCCATGTCTATGGATCGATCGATCCCTGTCCTCTTTTGCTGACCGAATTTACGAAGAACCAGACCGAACTTATTTCAAACCGGACTACTATCAAAAGACCTAAGGTCGTGTTTTACCTTTCATTATGCACTTTTATAGAATTTTAGAGAGCAGAGATTGATTTTGTAACCTAGGGAGAAGAAACATCTTTGTAATTCAATTCGAGAAGTTTTTGGAACCCTTTTAATCTTGTTTTTGCTTAATACAATCATGTCTCTCTTGAATTTGATCTGTGTTT
>OVAN01015495.1:0-11289 GCA_900406275.1 Anastatica hierochuntica
GTTTAAAGTGGAAGTCTCTGCCACTTTGAGAGTTTTTTATGGGATTTTCCCTTTCTTAAAATTGGCATACAGCATTTCTTTCCTAAGTACTTCCAAAATAGATTTCAGATGATTGATATGATCATGCATACACTTGCTATAAATCAATATATCATCGAAATACACAACAACAAAATGTCCTATGAATGCTCGCAGAACATGATTCATCAATCTCATGAATGTACTAGGTGCATTAGTAAGTCCAAAAGGCATAACAAGCCATTCATAAAGTCCATGTTTTGTTTTAAATGCAGTTTTCCATTCATCACCTTCTTTCATTCTAATATGATGATAGCCACTTTTAAGATCAATTTTCGAAAATATGCAAAATCCATGCAATTCATCTAACATATCATCTAAACGAGGAATAAGATGTCGATACTTTACAGTGATATTATTGATGGCCCTGCAATCTACGCACATGCGCCAGCTACCATCCTTCTTAGGCACGAGCAGAACAGGTACAACACATGAACTCATGCTTCCGCCAATGTGCTGTTTCGACATCAGTTCATCTATTTGGCATTGAAGCTCCTTGGTTTCTTCGGGATTGACTCTATACGTAGGTATGTTTGGAAGAAAAGCTCCTGGAACGAAGTCTATTTGATGCTCAATCCCGCGAATTGGTGACAGTCCAATTTATCCCTCTTCGGTAAATACATCTGCATATTCCTGCAATATGTCCTTAAGATCACTCGGAATTTTCGGTGGAAGCTCAGTGAGAATTGTTAGTCCTCTAGAAACAAAAAGAAACATAGGTTGCGACAAATGTAATGCTTTATTAAGATCACTTACCTTCGCCATTAAGAGAACTTCCTTTTTGTTCTTACTTTCTGAGGTCTGGATGTGTGCTCTAAATTCAGCATTGCTGCGTTTCAGTTGCATTTGATCAGCAAAGACTTCGTGTGGAGGTAAAGGGGCCAGAACGATTTTCTGATCGATATGCTTGAATGAATAACGGTTTGTGAACCCATCATGAACAGCTCTTTTGTCGAATTGCCAAGGTCTACCCAAAAAGATACGGCTTGAATCCATTGACAAAACATCGTACAAAATCTCATCAACATTCTCATTCAGCCACTGGAGCTTAAAAGGCGCAGAGTGCTTGGTCGTTTTTAAGCCTAAAATTTCCTACAAGAATCTCACTTGCAACATTAGTACAGCTTCCACTATCAATATCAATGATCAAGCTACAAATTTTATTAGAAACTAAACAGCGAGTGTGAAAGAGATTCTCCCTTTGATCATTTTCTATAGGGGTCGATTGAACTTCGAGAGACCTCCTAGTGACCATTAGCTGCCCATGAACTGGATAATCAATGATCTCCTCATCTGAATTTTCGGTTGGATCTTCGTCAGAAATTACTTCGCCACCATCCAGAATCGTCATGATCTTTTTATTGGTGCATTCACTAGCATAATGACCAAATCCTTGACATCTATAGCACTTGACATCACGAGCACGAGCTGTTGGTGCTTTGCTTCTCTCCTCACGTGAACTGCCTCTTTGCTCCTCCTTAGTTTTAGCGGCACGATTCTTGGTTTTAGGAGGACTATAACTGCTGGAAAAATTCAGAAAAGTAGACATACATTTCAGCCTCTGTTCGATGAGATTAGCCTTATGCAATAGCTCATAAATGTCAACATAATCATGCAACTCCAAGCAGTTTTGAATGTCACGATTTAGCCCAGCCTGAAATCGAGCCATTGTGGCATTCATGTCCTCGTCAACTCCAGCCCTTATCATAAGAGTTTCCATCTCTTGATAATAGTCATCAATGCTCTTTAATCCTTTTGAGAGCCTCCAGAGTTTCTGGTGGATTTTCTTGTTGTAATGGTTGGGAACAAAACGACGTTTCATTAGTGTTTTAAGCTCATACCAAGATGATACCTGGGGTTCACCGGTTTTTCTCCTTGTGGTCACGATCTGGTCTCACCAATGCAGTGCATAACCGCTTAATTCAGTAGCAGCAAGTCGAACCTTCCTTGGTTCATAATAGTTTTGCACATCGAAGACTAGCTCCATCTTATTTTCCCATTCGAGATAGGAATCAGGGTCATTCTTTCCAGCGAAAGATGGGATTCTCAGCTTGAGATTGCTAAGATCATCAGTTTGTTGCCTAGGAGCTTGCCTAGTAATAGATCTAGTGGGCGATTCCCTCCTCACAGACCGAGAGTGATCGATTTCTTCTCCGGAAGAGGATTGATCATAGATAGTAACACCTTCAACTTTCGAACCAGAACCAGCAACCCTCTTTCCTTTGTGTCTTTCCTTAGCATATCTCCTTGATTGTTCCTGCACAACATTATCACTTGGACCAAAGTTAGACATATTAACAATTCAGATCGCAGAGTTCTAACGACATCAGAAACAACTGATTCCAGCTGCAGTTTATTAAGAGTAACAACAGGGGGATCCGAACGAGATTCATCCCCAGACATAATTCCTGCGAAAAAACACTTAGAAAAAAAAATGTTAGATTATATAGCCGAAACCTCGCAATCTCTCAGAAACACACTATTTTTCCCTAGGATTTCATCTTCCTCAGATTTTTGAAAATTCCAAGTCAGTAAAGAACAAATCCAATAAAGCTCTTGATTAAATTCAAACCCCTAAAACCCAACAGATCGAGGTCTATAGAAATTAGATAGCAAAGGCTTGAAACTTGTAGCGGAAGTTACAGTTGCAACCCCTTTACCACAAGAAGCTGAATTTCTCTTCAGTTTTTTACGATTTTTTGATCTGTTTTTTTTTTAGTTTTTTTTTTTGATTTTTATCTAAAGCCTTTGCAGATTTTAGATAGAAAGAAAAAGAAGAAACGAAAAAAACAAACGAATTCCCCCCCCCAAAAAAATTTAAAATTTCACAGAGAGAGAGAGGAAGAAAAAAATTGAATTTTTCTCCTCTTTAATTATGTTGAGATTGCTCTGATACCACTTGATGTAATTCTAGGAAGAGAGGTCTTTAGTCTCTTCCAAAGATGGGAGGTTTTTAGTCCTTTGATCTTTCTGAAACAGAATTCAAAATTTAAGAATTGTTTTTTGGTGTTTGGGTTTGCGATTTTTGATGGGGAAAAAGGATGGAATTTTCGATGGATGAATAGATGGGATAGAAGTGTTTAAGATATAGAGAATGAACTCTTTATTGATCTTAAACAGAAGGGCTCTTAGAGAATGAACTCTTTAGCGATCAGTTTTGTTTAGAGATGAACAAGGATTCGAAGCTTTCTAGAGGAAGAAAGATAACTTTATTAAAAACTTGGATGAATCTAATGTTGTAGCAGACAAGGTATAAATAGACTCTATGTGTCTTAGGGTTTCAAATTTTCCTCCTAGAACTTAAGGGAAAATCGAATCCTAAGTCCTTAAGAAAAAAAAAGGAAACAAACTGAATATTCCTAAAACCTAAGTTTGTTTCGAAAATAACTAAACCAAAATTAAAACAAAACCAAGTCTAAAATCTACTAAAACCAACTAGATAAAATCGATTTAATTAAGACTAAAAACAGAATGGTTAAAAGTCTTAATTAAACCCTGGTTTGCTTCTTTGTCCGAAATCGAGTTTGGCTCAGTAAACCAAAGTTGCAATCTGATTTTGAAGTCTCCTTGTTTGCGATCTTGTAATAGGCCCATTAGAGAAAATAAATGGGTATGAATTCACCAAAGCTTGGTCCTTCTCCACGCCATCTTCTTCCTCACTGTCACTTAGTTCCAGATCAATTTCATGCTCAGTCTATATTGCATCACCTGAGTACTCAAATCTACTCCTCTAGAATTGAGGATAACATTGATAATCTCTCCAAAATGAGACTTGTAGTTGAGCTCTCTAGTCTCCTTAGCAGCCTCGTGCTTCACATCTATCATCCTTCTAACAATGAGAGTGCCATAGTTGACTCTCTAAGGACTAGCAACAAAAGGAGTGATGAGGATGAAACTCTTCCCTGAGTACTGAACTTCGATTAGTCCTACTGAAGATCCTTTGTGAAATGAGCCTATGCACATACCTAACCATTGGATGTCCAATCTTGGCCTCCTTTGAATGCCCGGGCCTAAGTGTCTCATGAGAAAATCGATCCCAAACAATGTAAACCATGTGATTCGAGCTAAACTTGGCTTCATCTAAACATTCCACATGCAAAATCTCACAAAACTCACCAATAGTTAAAGAATAGGTGGTACCTCTAGCTGAGAAAGTGAGAACTCCATCTTAAGCCTTAGCTCGTTTTTCCTTGGGATATGAGAGCTCAATTTTGCTAAGGAACTCCTTGGTAAGTTTCTCATAGACTGGGAAAGAAATCTCTAAAAAAGCTCTCAACTTCAAAGCTTCCAAGAACCTTGTGACATCTCTTGTCAATCCTAAAGCTTCAAATATTGGGATGTGGATGTTTAATGGAGCTTGAACCTTTATCGTAGAAAGTGATGCTCCATAATCGAAACTTGAATCCATCTTCGGTCCAATAACTCTTCTTCTTGGTTCCGGAGGTGGCAAAATCATGAGCTTAAGTCCCTTAGCTCTTAACTTTTTTTTTCTTCTTTGGTGGTGGAGAGTTGGGCACATCATTGATGATTTCAGAAACATGAACAAAAACCATATCTTCTCCTTGTCTCTCTTCTTCATTCTCATCCAATTCATCACTCAAAGTATCTTCACTTTCACTAGCTATGTCCTTTCCATGCTTTTTGTGACCTTCTTTGAATTCTTCTTAGTAGTTTATTTCAACTTCTTGGATTTTCCGAGTTTCGAAGGATTGCTCAGTTCTTGAATCTTTAAATCTCTTTTCTTTTGGATAGATATCCTTGTTGATTTCCTCACAATCTCCTCATTGTCCATTGTTGAGTGTCCTACAAAATCAAAAAATCAAAGAGACAATGAGTCTCTTGAAAAATTCAAAGAGAATCCATATATGTTCTTAAGCAATTTTAATAGCAAAGAAACATCTACATGAATTAAGAAACAAATCAAAAACATCAAACAAGCAAGAACTCAAATTTCTCAAAACTTCAAAGTAATTTTCAGATTCATACACTAAGCCAAAATCATCACCAAAATTTTTAAATTTTATGGTCAAATGATGCAAAATAACTAGCATATCCTCGTTATACATAAGGAAATGGCTTAAGAACAAGCAAATTTAAGCTCAAAATTTTCAGATTTTTATCCCAATGTTCAAAAATTTGAAAGTTCAAAATCTAGTGGAAACAAGCTATTTAACATGTTCTAAGTGTAATTCATGAACTCAACACACTTTTCTAAAGAAAATCTCTAAAAAATCAAGCAAAGCAAAGCTTAAATCTAAGAAAATTATAAAATTCTAAAAGTTGTAACTTTAAGAGAAAGAGATTTTAAGAAAATACCTTGGGTGCTTGAATGATGAAATGAACGAGATTCTTCAATTGAAATCAACCAAACTTTAGTAAATGAACAAATGATTTAAGGTTTTAAAATTTTGTTCTTAGAGTTCTAAAACTTGCTAAGAGAAAGAGATGAAGTTTTAAAAATTTTAGATCCAAAAATACTAAAGTGAAAACCAAAATCTTGTAAACCTCTTCCTCTTCTTCATCCACGTCCAAGAAAGGGTCATTTTGTACCTTGATGGCACAATAATCTCTCTTTGCATCCATTTTCGTCGGTTTTGAAGAAATTGTCGTTTTGATGGATGTAGCTTCTTTCTTTGAGACTTATTGTGTCTCGTGGCTATCTCCATGGTCTAGACTAACCTTCTTGTCCTCCAAACTATCTTCATTTGCTTTGGAGTTATAGCTCACAGCAGGATAATAGACTTGCTTCTTAACTTTTGCTAAGCAAATCCTTTTGTTGGGGAAATTGAAGATTGCTCCAGCAGTAGATAAGAATTGGAAGCCAAGGATCAGTAGATATATCTTCCCACCTTTAGTAAAAACAACTTGAAAGTCGGTAGGTAGAGAAATTCTCCTGCTTCAAGCAAAACATCAGGCAAAAATCCATATGGTCTGGATGAAGACATAACAGCATAGTCGATAGAGATTCGAGATGGTCGAAAGTTTGAGAGCTCTAAGTCCAAAGCCATGTTTAGTGACATCATATTCACATTAGCTCCAATATCACATAAGCAATCATAGATACTAACTTTATTTATTGAGCAAGGAATGATGAACTTCCCTGGGCATTCGATCTTCTCCAAATGAATCATCTTGAGTCTCTTCTTGCAAGCTCTCTTAGATTCATTTGGTAAACGATCCAGGGGTTATTTTCCTTGATAATTGAGGTCTTGAAGAGGTGTTTTATCAGTGTGCATGACCTCCTTAGCTTTCTTTATGTTGGCGACCAGGCAGAAGGATTTCGCCGAGATTTCCTATTTCATGGCAGCTTCACTTGTTTGAGTGATTTGAACTTCAAGCTTCTGGACATCACTAGAAGTAGCTTCATACTTTGTTGTAAGCTTATTGTAGACGTTTTCCAGCCTCTCATCAACTTTCTTGTGGTTTTGTTTCATCTCTTGAGAGATTTGCTTCAACATTGTCTCAAGCTTTCTCTCTTGTAGATTTGACGCACTGGCTTGAGAATAAGTAAATGAATACTTCACTTAGTACATTCCTTTATTAAACGGTTGTTTCCTAGGCTGATGGGAAGCTCCTATTTGGGAATTTTGAGGCGGATAGTATTGATCTTGAGGGTTCTCTACGTTAGTGTTCCAGTAGGATAAATTTGAGTTGTTTTGGTATCCTTAATTGTATCACTTGTTTCCGAAATTTCCACCAATTTATTTCACTTCTTCCTCATTCTCCTCTGGTCCATCTTCTAAAAACTCCATATTTGGAGATTTATTGGCGTCTCTTATGGTCTCGACAGCATGAACTCCTCGTCTATCTTTTAGTAGTTGAGATATCATCGTCTTTAGTTCTGAAATTTGTGCAGCTTCTGTTGAATTGATGGATCCACGCACATTTCTATCATAAATAGGACCACTATTGGCATCACTAGCATCTATGTTCACGATGAAAATCTTGGCTTCAGGCACAAATTTGGTCATGAAGCTTCCATTGCTGACTGTGTCTAGAGAAAGCTTGTACTTATGGTCGATAACATTGTAGAAGATGTTCCATAGATTTCATCGGAGAAACCATGGTTTAGGCAGTCACTTGTGTACTCCTTGAACCTTTTTAATGCTTCATAAAAGGATTTTGTAGGTCCTTGTTGAAAGCCTGAGATTTTGCTTCGAATGGAGTTCGATCTCTACTTAGTATAGAATTGGTTCATGAATGCACCTTCGTATTTGTCCCAAGTGGTGATGGATTGTGGTTGCAGCAACTTCATACATCTAAGAGCCTTATCATTCAGTGAGAATGTAAAAAGCTTACACTTAAATTAGTCCGGTGGAACTCCATTTGTACGCGTAGTACTGCATATTTCTTCACATGTGTCTATATGGTTAAGTGAATGTTCTGTGGACAATCCATGGAATTGATTTTTCTTCACCAAGGCTATGAACTGAGGTTTAATCTCAAAATCATTCCACTGAGGCTTTGGAGGATGAATTAGATTCCTATCCAAGAAGAACGCATCAGAAGAATCGAAATCTCCAATAGTTTGAGGATGACGAGACTAATTTTGATGAGCTCGACTTTGAGGGGGCTGATTCTGAGGTAAAACTTGGTTAATCCAGGTTTGAAGTAGTTTTGGGAGTTGTTGTAATCCAACTAAATTCTCTGCAGAAGTTTGTTGTGAGTTATCCACTCGAACAAGTTCATTTCCTCTTCCAGGTTGGTTTTGTGGAACGGGGCCGCACCAAAAGGTTCTTGTGGGTTTTCTTGGACTCCTTGAAGTCCTACAACAGAAGGTAAGTTGGTGTGAGGTGAAAGAAGGACAGTTGGGGCAACGACAAGGTCATGGAAAGAAGCTATGTCTCCTTGTTCAATGAGACAATTTGATTGTCCACAAGATGTGGTTGTCCGTGAGGAGGATTGTGGTTCGGATTTTACATAGCAGCTAGTCTTTCTCTCTTTTGTATCCTTAAGGTATGTTCAATAATGTCAATAGGAGGATTGGTTGTAGATGGGTCGTCCAAAGAAGATCTCCTTTGCATAAAACCTGAAAAGAAAAATGAAAAAGAAGTAAAAACTGGAAAAAAAAATTATTCTAGACTAAAATCAATAAAGAAAAGTTCATAGGTAACTAATCAAGTCTCCGGAATAGGTGCCAAAAAGTTTGATAGTGTGTAAACAGCGTGGTTGCAGTACTTCAGGTTATTGATCCCACAAGGACTCCGATCTTACACTACGAATTTCAGGATTAATTTGAGCTAAAACAAAAATTCAAAAGGTTTTTGGTGAGTTTAAAAGTAAAATAAAATTACTTAAAATAAATAAAAGGATGTAAATCAATGGGAAAAAGCGTTAGGCACATAGGACATTCGTAGAGAATCATGCATCATAGAATAAACCTATTTGTTTAGGGATTAGAATTAAGCAACGTCTAGAACTCGAGAACACTAACTTAGATCCTCTTTATGCTTAAGTATCAAGGGACATCGACTTTCATACGACCTTGTAATAAATAAACATGCATTATATGGATACAAATTTCGATAAGTTCACTGAGCAAATGCGATCTACTTTCGAAGTCTCCTTGTAACTCAGATTGTCAAAGATTTAGCTCAGGTGATTTAATAAGCTGTTGGAATGAAAATCTACCTATGGACAAACTACTAGATGCGTTGTAGAGTAATCATTCATAAAGATCAACCGAGATAAAGACTATATGAATCCCTAATCAAATACTAGCATCTTATGATAACATAATCCCTAATGAACTACTCAGACATGGAGCACAAAAAACAGCAAGCAATCAATGAAAAAAAAAACATCATAGAATAGATCAAGAGTAAAGAATTCTTCTTTATGACAAAGTATCGAATGAGTCTATCCAAAAAACACTTGGAAACTTGAAGAACAAAGAAAAGATCTCTAAAATATTTTGACGGCTTTGTAACTCTCTATAAAATGTCGTGGTTCTCCCTATTTTAAAGGTTAAAACAATTATTTATAATGCTAGAGCTTTTTAGGTCGTCCTTGGTTATGTCGGTTCTTGCGGAATCAAAATTGGTTAAGTGAACCGAAAGATATGAGTCGAAATCTTTCTCTCACCACAAAATTCTTCTGTGACCGAAGCGTGCTAAAAATGGGCACTTGGCCGGTGTTGGCAACTTCATCACCCGGTCACAGCTTCAATCTTGCTCCACTTACTTCATTTCCGAGACAGACAGACATGTCTTCGCTTAAACGGTTATAACTTCTCAGTCACAACTCCAAGTGACTTCAAGCCACTTGCATTTGAAAGCTAACTCAAAATTACAACTTCTGACCAAATTACAGCTCAATCCATTGAAAGTAAGACCTTCATTCCAGACGAATATTTCTAATGCTGAGAATCTGTCCAGATTAGTCAAATGCAAAACGCAAGTGTATGAGCTTCTGTCTTCTTGATCCGTCAATGAAACTTGCTTGATAATATGAATGAGGTCCAATTATCACGTTTCTCCATATTTTTTGATGATTTAACATGATTAGTCTCTAAAATCATAAATAAATGAAAACTACCTCTAGACGTCAAAATAGCGTTAAAAACCTACAAATAAATAAGTAAAAAATCCAACTAAAAACTATAAAATACTAATGTTATCAATGTTCCTTGGTATTTAAGCATAGAATCCCAAACCTCGAAAGTGGAGAGAATTTATATTTATGATTTGAGTTCTAGAACGGTGTTTAATGCTTCCCAAAAAAAACGATATTTTTAGAATCATGTTTCCAATAGATTTATCTACTACCTAGCGGTTGTAACCATTTGAATTAGATTTGTTTTATTTAGTTATTTTTGTTTTACTTGTTGTTCCATTTAGTTTAGTAACCAAAAAACCAAAAATCATATTCTTTTTAAGTTTAATTTGAATCCAGATAAGTTGTAGTGCATGCTTAGTCTCATGTGGATCGATTCCCCTAATACTATTACAACATTGTGCGCTTGCAGCTGAGTGATGCTCATTTTGAGTGAAGACTTTTAACCCCATCAATGTTATAGATTATTGTTAGTAGTACCATTTTGTGGCTAACGCGTATCTAAAAATAATTAATACCATAAATTGTAATATATTTTTATGCTAGTTTAATTTTCTAATATTGTAGTATTTTTTTATAATAGTTATGTATTTTTATAAAAAAAACATTCTCATCGAGGGACACTTCGAAGCAGTTAAGAGTTGTATATCTCTCTCTGCTATGGACCAAATCGGTGTGGTTTAAAGAAAAAATTCCCTGGTGTTCTTTTATTCTCTGGACTGGCAGGTTTAGGGAGACTCACAACAAAAGACATATTTAATAGTTGGAGAATAGAAGTGCCACTAGCTTATGTGTTTTGCGAATATGAACTAGAATCGATATCACACATACTCTTTCAATGCTCACTCTTGGAGAAGTTATGGAAGTTCTTTGCAGGAAGGGTCATCTAAACCCCACATACGCATATGCAAGACATTATGGTTCTTCTCTCTTAGCCGCCAGTAGGTTTATGCAAAAGGAAAGTCATTATCAGTAAGCTTCTTCAGGTTTCTCTTTATAAAATCAGTCGAAAAAGAAATAAAAGGATCTCCAAAATAATAGTGTTTTCCTTAGATGATCTAAAAAAGAGATTGACCGGTGCGTTACAACCTGCTCAGTTTTTCGACAACGCTGAAATCTCTGACTTCGCTCCTTGAACTCTTTGAATTGTATTTTGGATATATGTTAAGTTCTATTGGTTAGTTTGTCAAATTTGTAAGAATTTATGAGACATAATTGATCTGAAATTTTATGTAAGTGACATATAACAAATTAATGGGAATCTCTGGAGATGAAGCTTTTTCCGTTAAGCCTTAACATAGTCCTTAATTAACGTATATAACGTTCATGGTTTACTAATGTGGTGTTCAATTTAGTATGGTTAAAAAAAGTTTGATATTTAGATTAAAAAATCTCAGATACTTTTCCATCGATCATCCCCTTTTGGATCTGTGTAAGAGACTTACCAGTACACTACTTCAAGGCCAATATCCTCGAGGCTATTGGAGACAGTATAGGCTCCTACGTGGACTGTATAGCTGCTGAAGGTCGTGTCAAAGTCAACATTGATGCCACCAAGCCGTTAATAATGAAGAAGTTATTCACCTTTGCTACGGGTGAATCTACCACTCTGGAATTTGTATATGAGAGGTTGGAAAGACATTGCTTTCGATGTTT
>OVAN01015496.1:0-11289 GCA_900406275.1 Anastatica hierochuntica
TCTCGAATGAAAACCGTAGTAAAAACCGATAAAATACGAATACATCAATGTCAAGCGAAGATATCTAGCCATGTTAGAACTAACTGAGTAGATTCTTTAGTAACATCTCTCTGAGTGAGGTTTCAAGCGAAGATATCCACCCATGTGAGACTTAATTGAGTAGATTCTTTAATAAGATTTTTGAGTTGGACCGTCAAATGTATTTCCCCCCTTGCCCACCATGGATTTAGCCTCCACAAACTGGACCGCTCCATCAGAAGTAGTCCAGACGAGACCCACAAAAATACCAGTTGACACCACTTGATCAACAGCTTCATGGTCATCAAACCTTGGAGGCTGCAAAGCACAAAAAATAATACGTTGTTAAGCTCTACATATGTCACTTCGTTCAAAGTAGATAACAACCACCAAATATAGGTAATGTTCGGCTATACAAATATTTTGAAGTGAAAAAAGAAGAGGAGAGCTTTACCCCAAGGACTTCCAAGCATGATCTCGTCCACCACCAAACTGAGGGACTCTGGAAGGGACTTCCAATCTCATGATCATTTATACCCATTGGAATAACTTCATTTCCACTTTGCCTCCCTCAGCCAATCTACCATTGAGCAGAGGAGAGGCAAGTTTCTGCACATCTTTTCTTAACGGAAGAGTTTGTTCATGCTTTGTAACCATCGCATAAGTTGGACGAGCCAAAAGAGCCAAGCTTCTTTCTAGGCTACGAGCATTGGATTCCCTTGTGTACCTATAAATCATCTTCTTTATCATAGCCTACGACCAATATAAGAAGATGAAATATAAGTTGAGTACACGAGAAACAACAGTTGGAAATACATTAAATTTTCAAAATGATAATATAGCTCTAGAATCTTGAGAAACTCATAACTCAGACCATGTTGATCAAGAACTAGAGGAATCAGATGGATCTACTATATTAAGCTTTTCCTATTGAGTATAACCTAGTAACTTAGTTACCTACATCATGTCTAAAAGAGGAGGGGGAATAGGCTGAACCTTATTTGCAATGGTAACAAAAACCACTTTCGATAAGTCATACGAAACATTAATATAGTTTTTTTAGTTAAGGGTAACTATCAAAATAGGTAAAAACTTCAATTATAAGAAAACTCAAGAAACATTCGACAAATTTAAACAAATTTGGATGCTAAATCAAAATTATTTGTTGACCAAATAAACATGATGTGATACTGATAATTAAATGATTTTTTCTGCTCTGGACCAAAACCTCTAGCAGTACAGAGATTGGGTCACCCCGAACATTCAAGCTTGTTTTGTCAATCTCATCCAACATCATAACTGGATTACAAACAACAACCCTCTAAAATCCAAAACATAAAGTGAAATCTTTAGTGATAAGAATATATAACAAAACATTAAACATGTAGCCAAAAACAGAATATTCACGTATTATAAACATCTACGCCACAGTTTTATCGCTACTCGTCAAGAAAAAATAAGTAGCAACCATTTCTATGATGTAAAGTATTTATTTCATTTATACTCCAAGGTTAGACACACAGGTTGACAGCGATCTTCCTCATCTACTACAACTGAGTTTCTTTTTGGAAAAAACCTATGTTTTTCATATTTCTTCAACATAATTTAGATATAAACACTTAAAAACACTTTTAACCCATAAATGAGACGCCCTGGCAGGCTTCCTACGCAAGTCCTCTAATGTTAGCTTTGACTTCAACACCTCCCAAAGAAGAGAGACCAATTTTCTACCCAATGTAGCTGCAAAAGATGATGCTAAAGATGTCTTGCCGACCCTGGGTGGTCCAACAAAACTTAAAAACATGGCATCTTGCATATGGTTAACGTGTAAGTCTCAATCAAGATAAAGCCAGAAAGCTAAAGATAATTAGTCTAAAATAGAAAAAGAAAGGCCAACAGATGACCTTTTGAATAGTTAGATATTCAATGATTCATTTTTTGACCTTAGCATAACAGTAGAAATCACTGTCAAGACATTATTTAGCTGCTTTTAGTTCAAACTATGTACTTGGCTTGCCTTCTCCCATAGACGATCAACCAACAGCTCCAGGTAAACTCGTGAACTATTATATCCAGGTTGTTCAGGTTGCATCTTTTTAGTCTCCTGTATTTGGAAATGAAAAAGAAAATTACAACTAAGGAAATTAAGTCTTCGAGTTGGTCTGCAGTTGCACAACCATCAACATTTTTTCTTAAGCACAATATACTTCAATTCCATTTGAGCATGTTTCCATATGTTTGACGGCATTCTTGCAGGCTGCATCTTTCTTTTAAGTGAAGCTATGTCATCTTCATCATTATCATTGTTAAAAGCTCCTCTTCAATAGCTTTCCTATGTAAAACCAAGTTTCATTGTCATACATCGTACCCACTTAAAATAACCTTTCCTGCTTGACACCGAAGACTAAAAGAAAACTTGTAAGCGTAAGAGATACTCCTTATGTGACTTTGACAACTGACCTTCCACCTTTTGACTAATCTTCTCTGCCATGCGAGTTGACTGTCACAAGTAAACATCACCGTTAATTCATTATGGTAAGAGGAGAATACAAACAAAAATCATACTTATATGAATATCAACAACTAACCTGCAAATGTCGATCAACTAGTTCAATATAGTAAAGACATTGCTCTTCGAAACTCATCTTAAAACTAGTAACAAATATTTCTGCTAATTTATGAATAAAAACCGTCTCCAAAAGAACTTTGGTCCTTCCCCGAGCTTTTTTATGAGGAAAGAAACATATGACTTATTAATTCAATCAAGATTCTTCTAAGTATTATCAGATGAAAATTGAAAAAGTTATCTCATGGACATAACCAAATTTTTTATAGAGAAGAACTATTTTTGCGAAACATATACCTATGGCCTTAATCTTCTCAAGTTGTTAATTAATATTGGAATCTCTATTGCTAAAGCAAAAATGAAGCTTGAGAGAAGAGGAACCAAAACTGAGAGTCACTTCACTTTCACTGAAATTATATGATCAAGCACAGAAATCAGCTTCATAGCAGTGGTCTTAAACTGGCGCCACAATGCTACAAAACCTGGGTCTTCTTCCACTTACTCTAACTCTGCAAAAAGCCATAAAGAGAACTAGCTAAAGACATCAATGGACAAGTTGTAGCCAAACGCTATGGAAATACAAAATGTGAGACTCAATCTGAAATAAGCCAAGAAAACAATCATTACCAAACAAGCTCTTTGACTCAAAATTATTACATGTGCGAATCTCTAACCTCAAACAATTCCCGAACGGGTAAAGTATTCTGTATGTGAAGCCCAAGTAGAACTTAAATTTATAGAGATTAAAGTCTTTCAAAAGATTCAAGAAATTCATTTAGTTAAAAAATCAGTTGCATTATTAAGTATTGGAATATAAAAGTCTTTACAAATGAATTGGTCGAACAAAAAGAGAAATCAATTGCTTAGTCAATAAAGGCTAGAAATAGAAACAATATATCTTACTTGCATTTGTAATGTCGATAAATTAATTCTACGTAATTGAATATGGACCTCATTTTTCAAGTTCTTGAACGTCAAATCTACTCAGACCTTCAAGGACAACAACATAAGTAACTTTTCCACTTGGTTTCTACACCCCTCTTGAAAGATGTAGAGCATGAGTTGCTACTAGAGGTGGGTATTAGGGTAATTAGTTTGGGTTTGGGTCAAGTATTTCAAATTTTGGGTAGTTCGGGTTTAGAAACCATTCAGGTAATTTAATTTATTCGGTTCGGGTTTTGGTTTGGCTCTAAAAAATTTTTTGTGGTTCGAGATGGGTTTGAGTCTTATAACAAATACTCGAAACATAACATTTTACCAAAATTATCCGAAAAATCGATTTCAATTTAAATCGGTTATTTTTTACACGTATTAACCAAAAATATTCAAAATATCCATAAAAATAACTAACAATTTGGTTCTAAAAAATTTGGTTTGGCTTGGGCCGGGTTTTGAGTCTTAAAAAAATACTCGAAACATAATATTTTACCAAAATTATCCGAAAATCGATTTCAATTTAAATCGGTTATTTTTTACACGTATTACCCGAAAATATTCAAAATATCCCTAAAAATAATTAACAATTTGGATTTATAACTATAAATTGAGATATTTAGATTATCTTAACTATAAGTATAACTAATATTATTAAGAACATAATTATATTTCAGATATTTTTGGGTAATGATTCAGTACCAGTTCAATTCAAGTTTTTCGGATATAGGATATAAAGACCTGTTCAGGCATTTTCCAAAATTTGGATCGTTTTGGTTCGTTTTTTCAGGTCGGTAGGGTCAAGTAACGAAATTTCGGATAAAAATGCCCATGCTAGCTGCTACTCTCTTGAGTATTAAAAAACAACAACATTGGTTAACAAATGTTGAGAATCAAACCACAATAGAAATCAGATCACACGTAAATCTTGAGGAACTTCATCAACTCTTGAATTGCAACATTCGTATTAGTTTTACTAAAATCTATGACAAAATTATAGTCTAACGGGTGTAAAGATGAATCGAACATGTAATGGCAGTGAACCTCCAACTGATCTTTTGTATTAGACTTTTGAGCATCTATTATGCCAGCTATAAATTTCACATTTCTTTCTCCATATAACAAATTGTGATATGCACAAATTGGTTGGTGTGAGTAATGCCTTTACGTGGGGAAGGTGGAGGAACAATAAGTGGATTCAATGTAAACTTGATCGTTGTTTTGCTAATCCGAAAAGGTCTAAATAATGTCAAAATGCACAACAACTTTTCCTTGAAAAAATTGGTTCGAATTATCGGTCAGTTATGGTAAAATTTGCGGTTGATTAAGAAACTTTCTAGTGAAAATTTAGATTTGACAAGAGATGGGTAGAGGATCTTTTTTTGCCATCAATGGGTAGAGGATCCTTAATTAAAAATAATTGTCGTGAAAACTTGGAAACATGGCAATGAAGGTCTATCCTCAGCATTATCATGCATCGATAGATGTAGGAAACTGATAAGTTGATGGAAGAAAATTAAGAATCTCAACTCTTCTTCGAATATTAAAATGTTATAAGAGAATTGGATGCAAAGTTTTTAGCTTTATTTGCCAGCAAAAAAAAGAATGAGAGAACTGAGAACTCATTTATAAAAGGCGTGTAGAGACGAGGAAGAATATTGGAGCAAAAAGAGTCCAGAGAAGTGGTTAAAAAGGGGTGATAAGAACTCAAAATTCTTTCATGTGTCTATTAAATCTAACCAGAAAAGACACTCGATCGACATTCTTGTAGACGATAATGGACATGATCAGTCAAGATATAGGGAGAAAGGAGTTATTGCTGAAAATTATTTTAAGCGTTTATTCTCTTCTTCTAATCTAACTCCAAGTTTTAGTATCCTGGCAGGAATTAAAGGCAAAGTAACAGAGGCTATGAATCTTGGCCTAACTAGATCGATACTTGAGGAAGAAATAAGACAAGCGACTTTTATGATAAAAAGTGAAAGAGCTCCGAGACCGGATGGTCTTATTACGGGTTATTTTTTCAAAATGTATTGGTAGGTGGTGAAACATCAAATAGTTAAGCAAATTCAAGATTTTTTCCACGAAGGGATTTTGCAAAAGAAATGGAATCACACCCATATTTCTTCGATACTAAATGTCACTAATGCACAAAGAATGGCTGAATTTCGCCCTATAAACTTATGCTCGGTGTTGTACATGATTTTTTCAAAGGTGATGGTGAATATATTAAAGGGACATCTACAAAGAATTACATTTGATACGCAAATTGTATTTGTGGCTAAGCGTCTGATTTTGGATAACATTTTGGTGGCCAATGAGATAGTCCATAGCTTGAAGACGATATCAGATATATCGCAGAACTTGATGCTGCTAAAGATAGACATGTAAAATGGCATATGATAGAGTTGAGAGGTCTTTTTGAAAATATATTCTCAAAGGGTTAGGCTTTAACGACATATGGATATCGTGGGTGATGTCTTGTGTCAATTTGGTTTCGTATTCAATGTTGTGTTTAAGGACAACCATTGGGAATCTGGCAAGGTGACCTGCTCTCTTCATTCTGCTTTGTATTGTGAATTGAAGCATTGGTGCATATACTAAGCCGAGCTCAAGCTATGGGAAGAATAAATGGAATACAATTCCATTCACATGGACCCTCCGTTAGCCTTTTTATTATTTACGGATGATAGCTTACTCATTTTCTAGGCATCAAAAGAACAAACGAAAGAGATGATTTGTTGTGTAGCAGATTATGAATCCATCTCCGGCCAGACTATAATATTAGAAAAATCGGCAATTGCCTTTGGAAACAAAGTTCTAGTGGAGATGCAGGGTTGAATTAGGTACAAAACAAGTATCATAAAGGCTAGTGGTTTGACAATGTATATGGAGCTCCCTGAGTACCTTAGTGGATGAAAACAAGAGCTGTTAGGATACATTAAAGATAGATTGTCAAAGAGACTCAATGGTTGGTACGCGAAGAATCTCTCTCAAGGAGGTAAGGAAGCTCTTCTTAAGTCTATAACCTTAGCAATGCTTGTTTATGCGATTTCATGTTATAGTCTACTAGTGGATTTATGTAAACAAAATGACAAGTGCGATGATGGATTATTAGTGGCAAGGAAGTGATAATAGAAGAAAGATTCATTGAGTGAGTTGAGATAAGCTTTTGTTGCCAAAGGATAAAGGTGGAATTGGCTTTCAATATTTAATATGTTTTAACTAAGCGTTACTTGCAAAGCACGCCTGGGGAATGGTTCATGAACCGCTGAGTTTGTTTGCACGGTTCTTTCAGAGTAGATACTATGAATGGAGTGATTTTAAATGCAATAATTGGTGCAAAATCCTCCTATGCTTGACATAATATTATCTTTGGAAGAGAATTGTTGAAGAATAGATTAAAAAGTGTCAGTGGCAATGGATTAGACACGAGGATACGGTTGGATGATTGGATTTTTGAAGATGAAGCTCGACAAACAGAGGTTAGAGGGAACTTTTTGAATGTTACTCTTACTGTTCACACTTTGATTGACATTGAATCTCGAAACTGGAATGCACGGAGATTGACGAAACTTTTTACACCAAGATATGTTGCAGATATTATTAAAAAAACAATGGTATCAAAGAAGGATTCTTTTTGCTGGTCTCACACAAAACAAGGCACTTACTCGATTAAAATTAGCTATGACTTTGCAGTTCGAGTTAAGCATCCTGCTATTTTTTTTTGCTTGAAGTAAGACCGTCGGTGAACAATTTCTTTGTTCAATGTTGGAAACTTTTGGCTCCTTCGAAGATTCAACATTTTATGTGGAGGATATTAAAAGGGGCTTTACCAGTAGTGAATCAGTTGAGAAGAAGAGGCTTAATAGTGCAAGATAGCTGTTTGTTTTGTGTGTACAGTGGAGTCTATCCATTATATGTTGTTTTTATGCCCAGTTGTGAGACAAATGATGTGAGAATTTGTTTCTCAATCGAGTTTACTCTCAAACTCAACTTTATACCTAAAGTGCAAGGCTAGTAGTTGTAATAATGGGTATCGAATCCACAAGGAGCACTAATTTACGCACTTAGCTCTAAAAACAAGCTCATTAATCTAAGTCTAAAATAGGGAATGGTTTGAGTAATTCAAAAGGAAAAAACAATTAAAAGTAGTTGTAAAAGTAAAGGCTAGAAACAAAAGACACTAAATGAGATTTAAGATAGAAATGGAGAAACATGGTTCATGGGCATAGGCGATTGATTAGGTAACTTAAGCATGATTAAGATGCAAAGGTTGCAACAAAAGCACCTTCCAAGGGCAAGGCATAAGCTCAACTAGTTCACTCTCGTGATCCTAATACACTTGATGAACTCTAAATCAATTCAACCTCTCGATAGTGATCTAGAGCTTATCAATCATTATAAACAAGCCAAAACGCCCACTAAACACCTTGATCATCTACTCCCATAGGCCAAGTATGTTTAGCAATCCTAAGGTTCTCTTAGGCATTTCAACAAACACCTTCCGGGTGTGAAAGCCTTGAGTTCTAGAAATTGAGTGATCAAATCAAATCTAGCATTAAGCACTCCTTAGTCTTGTGAATCTAACAAAACCCAACATTTAGTAATCTAAATTTATGCCTAAATCTACTCCAATCCACCTAGCCCATAAACCACTAATGATCTACTCACTAATCATAACTCTAGAACGTGTACAAATATGATCTAAAATTATAATCATCATGAGAAAGAGAGAAGAGATAGAAAAGATGAAGTCTTTTTATTAAAATGAAAAGGATTCAACAAGATCAACGTTTGATCCACAAAAAACACAATCAAAGAAAAACTTGGGGTTCTTTAGGTTGCAAAGATTAGTATTTATACTAAAGAGAAAGTGGTTCGAGTCGACCCGAGACAAACCGGGTCGAAAACATGGGTTTTCCTTTCATTGCAGGCTGGCTGGCGGTCCAAGAGGTCGGTGCAGACCGCCAGCCAGAGGGTGCTTGTCCGCCAGCTTCATTCTGTAGATGGTTGGCGGTCTGAGGAGGCGGTACACACCGCTAGCCATAGGGCTTTGAAACGCCAGCTTGACTCCATCATCTTGCATTTTCAATTGTCATCAGAATGGCGTATTATTTGCATATACTCCTCTTCTCCATTTGTACTTGGCTCTTGATTCTCTTTGTTTCTTCATCATTTAAGCATCAAGAATCCATCATCCCAAGCTTTCAAGTTGCTTATCCAAAGGTTGTACCTATATATGCAAAACAATGCAATGCAACGACGAAAATCCTAAACTAGACTCAACTTATAAACAAGATGGATTCTAACACTTAAATGAATCATATACAATCTAAATGCAACTAAAACGATGNCATATACAATCTAAATGCAACTAAAACGATGATGAAATGAGCTTTAAAATACATGAAAATCTATTCACATCAACAAACATGGGATGCTATGCACATGCCAATATCGGATGGAGGTCTCGGTCTATCTATCTTTAAGAACTTGTGTTCTGTAATTGGCCTCTCAAAAAATTTGAACCTTTTTGAAGAAGTGTGATTCATAGCTCAATGGGTGTTATGGAGGCTTTGAGAATAGATACAAACGTTTTTTGAAGGCCTAAGTTTCAAAAATAAAGATACTTGTGAGAAGATTCTAGAGGATATGAAACAATGGCGACCAGCTCAAAAAAGGAGATGTGGAGGAGACAATCATGAGCAAAGTGACTATTGACAAATGGGAGAAGCCATCGGAATCGATTACCCATGGTCGAAGAAGTCAAAGGTTGCTAGAGTGTCATGGTGACACGTGATCACAGAGGGGTTCTAAAAAAACATAGTTGAAGAGCGTACGCAAATGTTGAATCAGATTTTGATACGAAAATAAAGAGTTGGGAATTGACGTTAGAGAGTATGGGAAGCTTTCATTTGAAGAATGTCATTTTCAGTGCCTCTATGCCGGATACTATTCAAGCTTTGCTTAAACCAATGAAATGGTCAACTTGATTGGGGCATGTATCTTGGAACTGATTTTTCTGACACAAGGAAAACATGGATGCATGATGTTATCAAAATTCTCTCAATGTAACAAAGGAGCAATGGAGATAGCGAGAAGTGTGGTCAGGGATAAAAGGATGCAGTCATAGGTAGCTTGTAGTGAACCAGTGTGATTGAAAGAAGTTTTCGAGAAGAAAAGAGTGGATGTTGGAATGTAGACACAGTTTCAAGTCGAATTCAAGTTTAGGAAGTGGAACTATATAAGATGATGTATAAGGAACTTTGTTTTTTCGAGTTATAGTGTTTTTGTTTAAACTTTTTTTGTCTGGACAGAGTATACTCTGTTTTCAGTTTACCTTTGCTAGTTCTTCTTGGTTTGAGCGCCCAAACTCTAAATTTCAAGTTTCACAAAGAAAAAAATTTATTGTTTGAAGGATAATGTTTATGTAAATTTTTTATTTAAAAGTTTAAAAGAAATTTTTTTATATAATTTACAAAAAAAAATTTATATTTCTAAATCAATTTTGAAAAATAATATATTAAAGGTATCATAGTAATCATATTTAATATATAAAGGATAAACTTAAAAGATTTGGGGAAAAAATAATAAACCAAAAATAATATAGAAGAAAATGTATGTTTGGACTAAAACTTTATTTATGCGATTTTTTGGGCTTCTTTGTACCAATGAAAAATTCGTATGTCAGTAGTCCATTTACAAAGGCCCAAATGCAAGACATGGCAAAGTGATCTTTGTGAGTCTACTCAATCAGAATTTCCATTCCAAGATGGCTTATTTTCTAACTAAACAAAATATTATAAACAATTTACAATTAACCCAAAAAAAATGTTTACAACACACAGTTTGTGTTTATTCATAATAAAAATAATATATGTTCAAATAATATACTCAGAAATATCTTTAACGTCATGTTTGTGTTGCTTCAAATCTTTTTGTTTTTGGTAAACAATTCAAATTTTGCTAGACATATTCTTTATATTTAGTTTAACTCCTGGTCTCACATTAGCATCAAACAGTTAGCTATGATTATGTTCCAATACGTCAAATTCTTGTTCTAACTTCTAACAACCTTGTGCATTTTCATTAGATTCTAAATGAAACTATGCCAGAAAATGAGTGTCTTCACCACCGTCAAGATTTGATATCATGATTTTGAAAGAAAGAAACATATATTAGAGACTTGCCTAATGCACTAATTCTGGCTAGCTATAGAGGTTAAACATTGATCTATCTTGTTTGTTTCATCCCATAATTAACTTTTCGTAAAAGCTTGTTGGATTTAAATTAATTTGGCCATACCCTAAAATATGGTTGGTCCTTGGTCCCCCTCATAAAGGGTTACAAATAGAGGATCGATTGATGGTTGAGAGAATCTAACAATAACAACAACAAAAATAGTATTCTTATTTAATGGTTTTCCTTCTCTGCCTTATCAAACCCCATCTTCAAACTTCTTCTTTTATTTTTTCCACCATTCTTACTTTTCTTTTTCGTTGAAGATTTGGTTTAGATTTTTCAAATCTTACGTTATACTTTTTATACGGTACATAACAAAGTATATATGTATTCTAGTGGTTCTATTGGGTCTATGTCACACTTGAGATAGATGATCATTTTTCATTAGACACATTATTTTGAAACGTTTTTAGTTATATTGATTTATTTTTATGCCTCATATGGTTATTCAAACTATGAGATGTTATAGTTTGTTACTTTTTCATATTAATCAAAATGGCGCGCGCGCGCGCACATATATATATATA
>OVAN01015497.1:0-11288 GCA_900406275.1 Anastatica hierochuntica
TCTCCTCAACATTTTCTACAATGGAGTTGAGGAGAAGTATCAGAATGCGATTGACACTACTAGTAATGGGGATTTCAGTACCAAGACTATGTAGGAAGCTTATGAGTTGGTGAATAACATGGCGAATAATTAGGTTAATCGTAGATCAGACTATAAGCGTGGTAGAGGAGTTGTGTCATCTGATGCAAAGAGAATTGATGATCTGTAGTCAAAGCTCGATGAGCTAATAAGGAGACATCAGCAGAGTGTGAACTTTGTTGGTGAGCAGAATGAAGCACGTGTGCTTCAAGAGCAGAAAATGGGGCAGATGTACTAGGAATACATGTTTGAGGAGCTGGCAGATGTGAATTACATTGGTGGTCAGGGAAACTTCGCTAATAGAGGTTTCAATCAGCAGAATCAGTTCCAAAACAAGCCTTACAATCAGAATCAGAGTGTCTTCAACTCTGGATTTCAGAATAAGAATCAGAACAGTGGCTTCGGGAACGATGGCTATTTGTAGAAGCAGTTTAGTTCCGGAGGATTCAAAAACAACTATTAGTCGGGATATCAGAATCAAAACCAAGGACAGTCTTCTGCATCTTCTGAGGATAGCAATCTGAAACAAATCATCCACCAAGTGCTTAAGAATCAGACAAAGTCTGCTGCAGAGATCAATCAGAAAGTCGATAGCATGTACAGTGACATCAATGGGAAGTTTGAGGCTATGAGTGTTCGAATGAAGATGCTGGAAACACATGTTGCTCAGACTTCTGCGAGCAACAAATCTCCTCCAGGTGTTATTCCAGGCAAACCAGAAAAGAATCCGAAGGAATACTACAATGTTATCACAGTTCGAGACGAAAAAGTGACTGAAAGTTTGTCTGGGACAGAGATCGGTCGATCCCTGCCCCTTGATCGATCGATCCATGTCCCATAAGCCCATAGTAATTTGCGAGATTTTGCGATTGATCAATCGCCTGAAGCGATCGATCGATCTGGAAAACTAGACAAGGATCGATTGATCCCTGTCTCTAGATCGATCGATCCCTGTCCTAAAAGGAGGGTATGTGATTGTGGAGAAAAAGACAAGGATCGATCCATCCCTGTCCTTAGATCGATTGACCCCTGTCCTGACGGGGATGTATCGAATTCTCGTAATGAAACGAATGCGCAGGAGGTTGAGGATCAGTATGTGCCACCCCCACCTTATGTTCCAAAGCCTCCATATCCTTCCAGGCCTTGTCAAAAGATCAAGGAATGCGAGTACGAAAAGCTGAAGAATATAGTCAGTGAATTACATGTTCGATTGCCTTTCGTTGAAGCAGTTAAGATGGTACCATCTCTTAAGAGGTACATGAAGGAGATTCTCTCAGATTGCATGACCGTGGAACAAGGTGTATCGGTTCTTACTTTATCTATGAGTGAGTAGTCTGTTCATTGGGTTTAGGGTTCTCACAAAAGGGATTCATGATTTGTTGATATAGAATTGCATGATTAGGGATATTATCTAATGGATCTTCATTTATGGTTAATTGTAATGCATGAAACTGAATTGATCACTTAGTTTCTGATCTTAGGTTGTTTAACTGCTGGAAGGTGAATATTTAAATGCCTGAAAGAATAATAGATGAGTAATTCTTCTTAAGCCAGCGGAAGTTGGTGTTTAAGTGATTTGTGAACCTATCAAATTTGTTAGTAATGCATGACCAGAAATCGAGGGTCAACGGAAGTTAGTCTCGAGGTTTCTAGTGCATAGGGCCCTGAAGCTATGGAAGTAGAGCAGTTCTAGATTAGAATTTTAGTTTAAGAAGGTTCTTATTCTCTTCCCTAATCTGTATCTTAAGTCAACAATGAAACATTTCCCTGAGAATACCCGATGCCCAACACTTCTTTGAATTGTTTATGACCTCATTGCTTGCTACATTTTTTGTGCTCTCTTTATTTCGATTTTGCATCATCTCTACAAGACATCTTTTTAGCCTTAGCCCGCTGTTTGATTTTAACTCTTCGTGCTACCTTTGGTCTCTTTGGATTTTATCCTGAACCACTACAACGTATATCTGTGCGCTTGAAGTGTTATCTCGGGTGAAAATCGTAGCTATCAGTAACCTACCTTTATGAACCCTTAAACCTTTCCTTTAAACCCCCTATTATTTCGTTATGTGAGGCCTCTTTAGGAAAGTGCACACACCGGAAAAAACCCGCGTGAATTGAAGTTGAACGACAAAGAGGATACTTCCTTAGAGTTAGCCTCACTTTAAGGCTAACTAGAGTTATAGGAGGGGAAAATCTTTGTGGTTTTGGGTTTATCTAAGTCTTGGGAATGGTTAGTGAATAGTGAGTCAAGTATATGTTCCCTAAATGCTTATATAATCCTAGGTTGTTCAAATAAGAAAAAGGAAGAAGGTGAAAATCGAAAAAGATAAAGAGAGAGAAGTAAAGAAAAAGACACTAGAGATTAGTATTAAGTTGAAGCTCTAACCTTAGGAACCAAAAGCTAAGAGATTCCACCCTTAAATAAAGAAAAAGAAAGAAAGAATCCAAGTAATTAGATAGTGGCTCTTAAACTCAAAAAAAGGTTAGTAGCTTAGAAGTTTAAAAGATAAAGAATATCTAGTTGTCAACAAAAAGAAAAAAGAATGAGTGAGTCTAGTTCAATAAAATTCTATGGTTTCTAGAATTAGGATGGGTAGAATATCAAGTAAGTGTCTAGATCCTTAGGAAGCAATGGGTGTGAACAATTAGAGGAAGTAATTGCTTTGTATGCATAAATTGTTCGGCTACCACCTTGCTTTTGCCTAGTGTCTTGCACTACTTTGTTTGAGAGAAACCAATCCAAAAATCGAGTGAACCCTCTTCTTTTTCCACTTTTTTATATTAAAACCTTTCTTTGAACTCCAAACATAATGGATAAGATACATTGTCCATGAGTAAAGAACTCATGCCTTAGCTTAATTGAATGTAAAAAGGAATTGATGATGAGATAGTCTATGGATTCTTAGCTTAGATTCTAAGAGTTGATCTTGTGATGATCATGGAGAAGTACTTAGGCTCTTATATGATCTTTGCACCATTTTACTTGGCTTGAGAACATTAGGCATAAGGCATTACTTTTCTTATCTTGGTTT
The DNA here is from genome assembly GCA_900406275.1 of Anastatica hierochuntica. Taxonomy (NCBI): domain Eukaryota; kingdom Viridiplantae; phylum Streptophyta; class Magnoliopsida; order Brassicales; family Brassicaceae; genus Anastatica; species Anastatica hierochuntica. The sequence goes on from OVAN01015497.1 coordinate 3,111, forward strand.
TGAGTTCCCACTTGCAAACCTCATTTCCGGGTTTGATCTTTGTTGTTTGCTTGAGGACAAGCAAAAAGGCAAGTCTGGGGGTGTTTATGTGTATATATTTTCATGCATAATTAGGTTCATTTTAGCTTAGTTTCATCCACTTTTAGGTTGTATATATGCCATTTAAGTCCTAGAATGCATTAGTTTGAGTCTAGAGTCTAGTTTAGGAACATTTTGCATTTGCATGCATTTTCTTTACATTTTTTAGGTGCAATTATGGATGGATCTATGGAGGATCTAAGGATGGATTCAAGGTGGATTTGAAGCTAAAAATCAAGGAAAAAGGAGCAAAATGCTATGGAAGAGTTGAGGATCAACAAGGAATCAAAGAGAAGCAAGAAGCCATCAAAACTGCTAAAGGGAAGCTCCCAACGACCTTGAGGTCGATGGCCAGTTACCTAAGGTCGATGGCTGCCTACCTTTCCAGCAACCAACACCTTAGCTAGCAAAGGGAAGCTTCCATCGACCTTGGAGGTCGATGGCTGACAACCTTTGTCGAAAATGCCCTTATTTTAAGGCTTCCTCTACTCTTACTTTAGTATAAAGACCTCCTTATGTTCCAAGAACAAAGACACCTTTTTTTAGACATTTGAGACACTTCTTGAACTTTTTTTTAGATCTAAAAACCTTGTAATAACTCTTTGTTTGTTTGAGTAATTTGGATCTTATCTCTCTATCTTTCTCTCTATATCTATTCTTTTAGAACCATGGGAGCTCAAAGACCCATTTCATGTCTTTGGATTTCCATGAGATTTAGTGATTAGTTCCTTCTCGGATCTTGAGATATTGTAGGCTAGGGTTAGATCTAGGGTTGTAATCGATGTTTAGGCTAGATCTTGGCATAGATTTCTCCTAGATATAATTTAGTTCTTCAAAGATTATTGCTTGCTCTAAGACGCCTAGAAAGTGTTCGATGAAATGCTTCAGAGAACTAGATCTCTGTTTTTCACTTGGGCCCATGAGAGTAGATGTTACCTAGGTGCTAGATGGCTAAAAGGGCTTAAGTTAGACTATCACATGCATGCTTAGATGGGCAACAAATGAGAGTTGAGCCTTGTAGTNTCCGTCACGAAAGTGGGCTGATCGATTATTAAGGGACCCTTGGTCTAGGAATAGCTTCGATCCTCTAATAAAGCCTTACCCAAGTCCATTACCTCTTTAGATTGAACTCGAACCTATAACCATTGTCTCAAGATCCTATCTTTCTGTTGATTAGATCCAAGTTTACTCTTTGCTTGCTTTTACTTTTATGCTATTCTGTTATTGCTTTCTTTTATGCACAATCACCATGGTTACCTTCACTTTAGATTAGGTTTAGTAGAGACCAGTGACAATCTCTTACTAGATCGCCTTCTAGACTAGAATCCTTAGCATATTCACCTTGTTTAGGTTCTAGCACAAGCCTCTAAATCCTGTGACGACCCTAAAATACTACAATTGACCCCTTTCTCTTGCGGGATTGAGCATAGGGTATTAGGTTTTATAAACATTAAACTTTGGCACCGAGAAAGCCTCTAGGTCAGAATCCTCTTGATGACATTGTTGATTGCTTGGATGTGGATTTGGTTGGAAAGCCGAATTTTAAGGAAGGTCATGCTGAAATTGACCTTGAAATTGAAGAGAAAGATGCTCCAATTGTAACGGAGCTTGAGAAAAAGTACACTCCTTTGGCTAAAGCAGGTGTCGAAATTGAGAAAGAAGAAGAAGAGCCTTTGCTTGTTGATAGGGCTACTAAGGAAGAGGTTTTTTAGGAAGCTAAGAAGGATGATAGCTTCAAGAAAGAAGAGAAACCCAATGTCTCAAGGGATGAGACATTAAAGAAAAAGGAAAAGATTCCTAGGTATATGCCTAGAGGAGAAGAGGTGAATGAGGAAAACTTCTCAATTTTGAGTCTTCCGGTTCTTAAATCCACACTCCTATACCCTCAACGCTTCAAGAAGCAAATCCTTGAGTTGCATTACAAAAAACTCAAGATGAAAGGTCTTTTGGACATTCCTAAGGAATGAGAAGAAGAAGGTAAGACAAATGACATTGTCAAAGAGAAATTGGAAAAGGCCATTTCTCAACGGGACAAGGTTGAGAAGATCATGAGGTACAATGGAATACAAACAACTAGAGTGATTGAGAAGACTCTAAAGAAGAGCAATGATGAGGAAAGGTTTCCAATTCCATGTGCTCTTAAAGATTACCATTTTGAGGATGCTTTGGCGGATACCAGTGCTAGTTTGAATTTCATATCACTAGACCGTGTGAAAGAACATGGATTTCAACACAAAATCAAGAGAGGAGCAGATCCCTTCTTACTAGGAGATGCATCTAAAAAGACTCATATGGGAAGGCTTGAGAACTTTGAGCTAAGGGTGAAAAATACAATAGTTAAGTGTGACTTTTTGGTTGTGGATACTAAGTCTAACCAAGCCAATTTCCCATTGATATTAGGAACGTCATTCCTCCTTACTACTGGAGCTTCAATAGACTTTGATACTAAATGGCTCATCTTGAAGAGAATTGATGGAGGAGTCTCCTACCTAATGCTTAAAACCAAAAGAGACAATTGTTTTTGTAGTACGGTTTACTTAAGGGAACCAAAAAAAGGGTAGGACTCGAGAAGAGAAAGTCTATGAGAGCTTGGAAAAGGATGGAATTTGGGACTTACTTCATAAGGAAGACTTAAAGGAGATATGCCCCATGAAAATTTTGACTTGATAATGGATAAAACCAACACTTAAGGGCCAACCCTCAAGGATAGCTACAATCTTTGTTTCATCAAAGGTAATGGACTGAAAAACTTCAACAAGATTAGGGATTGAGGGATAAGGAATTCTCCAAGAGGACCTAACCATGAAGAGGTGGTCCTTCATCTCACCAACTAAAAACAAAGAAGAACGTTCAAGCTAATGACCTTAAAAAAGCACACTTGAGAGGCAATCTCATGCATCTCCTTTGTAAATATTTCTTTTTAAGTCTTTGATTTTCATGCTTTTAAATTTCAATAATGGTGATTATGTCTTGGGAAAAACCTTGTTCCAAAGACATTCTTTTGCTCTAAGCTTAGGTACCAAAGGAGAACTCATCAAGGAAAGGATCAAGAACCACAATGGAGTTTGGGCATTACACCTTTAACAAGTCGATATGACTCAATTTTAAAGACACTTCATATGCTAAGGTAAGTTCTCTAATTTCAAGCATTTCATTTTCCTTTCTCCGTTTAAAAAAATTTCAAGAGTGAATTTGCAAAGCTTGATTTGAGAAAATTAAACCATTTTTGATCTAATCTAAAAACCTTTCGTCCTAATTCTCACAAATTTAAGTACGAAAATTTTCCCTTGATTTTAAAATTTAAAATTTTGGGTTGCTTTGCAAATGTTTTCAAAGAGATCAAATATATTGGAAACCTAGTGACCAATTTACAAATAACTTTTTACACTTTTACTCTTAACCACTACTTTTCACTCTCACTCTTCTCTCTCTTTCTCATCACCATCGACCTCTCTCTCTCTCTCTCTCTTTGCTAAAAGAAGTTTTTGATTTTTAGAAGAGAGAAAGTTTGAGAGATTTTGATTCTTCTAAGATGCATTCTAACTCCTATCAATATTCCACTCTTGCAAAACATCAAGAACAAGGTATGAAACTAAAAACTTCACTTTTACTCCCTTAAATTTTCGATTCTATGAAGTAAAAGTGTTTAGTGAAGTTTTGTGGTTTAAAAGAGTTGGAGAAGCTTAGTTGTTAGTGTTTTATGAGCTACATTTTCTTAGAAACAACTAGAAATGCATTAATCAAATTCTTGTTCTTGAAATGAATAGTGGAGGGAATAGTATTTTTGAATTCAATTTTGGGAAAACTTGAATTTTGTGGTTGATATGTATGATTGGTGTTGATTGAACATTGTTTCATGAGTCAATTTTTAAATGTGAATAAATTCCTAAGTATGTTTTTTGTTTTGAAATTTTCGATGATGTGAGTGTTCTTTGAGAAAGTTAATTTTTGAATTCTATTAAGTGAAAGGTGTTGATTGTTGGATGCTTGGTTTGCTTGTGCATAATTAGAATTTACCACTTTGAAGCTTGGTCCATAATTATAAATTTAGGCATATTATATTAAGTGCACAACATACCTAAGTTTAGAAATGTTTTTAAAAGAGGATGGCTCTTGAGAGTTTGTTTTGGATGTACCATCCATCTTTCACGCAACAAACATTTCAATTTTTATCAACGCTACACTTTCAACAAGGAGATGGAGAATTGGGGCACGAATTTGGGTACATTGCCTTTAGGATAAAGGATGATGACTACAAAGTCTCAACACGAGAAGTGTGTGAGGTCTATGGTTTTGACCCGTCAAAGAGCGGAGCCGGTTTTGAGGATGGTTTGGATTTGAGAAAGCGATGTAGAGTTTCCTTGGTCCCAAAGTTTAAAATTGATAAAACTTAATACCTTACGCTTAATCCCGCAGGAGAACGGGGTCCATTGTAGTATTTTAGGGTCGTCCAAGGATTTAGAGGCTTGGATTAGTAGAATCTAAACAAGGAGATTATGCTAAGGGTCCTAGTCTAGAAGGAAACCTAGTAAGAGATTGTCACGGGTCTCTACTAAACCTAATCAAAAGTGGAGGTAACCATGGTGTTTAAGCAATAAAGAAAGCAATAACAAAATAGCATGAAAGCAATGAGTAAACTTGGATCAAATCAAAACAAAGATAGGATCTTGAGACAATGGTTATGGGTTCGGGTTCGATTTAAAGAAGTAATGGATTTTGGGTAAGGCTTTATTGGAGGATCGAAGATATTCCTAGACCAAGGGTCCCTTAATAATCGATCAACCCACTCTCATGACGGAGATCTATTCACCTATACACACTACAAGGCTCAAATCTCGTTTGTTGCCCATCAAAGTATGCATGTGATGGTCTAACTTAAGCCCTCTTAGCCATCTAGCACCTAGGTAACATCCACTCCCATGGGCCCAAGTGAAAGACATAGATCTAGTTCTCTCAAGCATTTCATCGAACACTTTCTAGGCGTCTTTGAGCAAGCAATAATCTTTGAAGAACTAAACTAGATCTAGTAGAAATCTATTCCAAGATCTAGCTTAAACATCCATTACAACCCTAGATCTAATCCTAGCCTACCATATCTCAGGATCCAAGAAGGATCTACTCACTAAATCTGATGGAAATCCAAAGACATGAAATGGGTCTTTCAGCTCACATGGCTTAGAAGAATAGATTTAGAGAGAAAGATAGAGGAAACAAGATCCAAATTACTCGAACAAACAAAGAGTTATACAAGGTTTTTAGATCTCAAACAAATGTCAAAAAGGAGGTTTCAAATTTGTAGAAAAATGTCTCAAAGGTTTCTCTTTATTCTTGGAACAAGGAGGTATTTATACGAAAGAGAGAGTGGAGGAAGCCCTATAATAAGAGCATTTTCGGCCAATGCTACCAGCCATCGACCTTGGAGGTCGATGGGAGCTTGCTTCTGGTCGATGGGAGCTTCCATTTGGCAGCCAAGGTCTTGGTTGCTGGAAAGGTGACCAGCCATCGACCCTAGGTTGCTAGCTATCGACCTCCAGGTCGATGGAAGCTTCCCTTTAGCAGTTTTTATGGCTTCTTGCTCCTCTTTGATTCCTTGGTGATCCTCAACTCTTCCATAGCCTTTTGCTCCTTTTTTCCTTGATTTCTTAGCTCCAAATCCACCTTGAATTCATGCCTAGAGCCTCCATAGATCCATCCATAATTGCACCTACAAAATGCAAAGAAAATGTATGCAAATGCAAAATGTTCCAAAACTAGACTGTAGACTCAAACTAATGGATTCTAGGACTTAAATGACATAGATACAACCTAAAAGTTGATGAAACTAAGCTAAAATGAACCTAATTACGCATGAAATTATATACACATCAACACCCCCGGACTTGCCCTTTGCTTGTCCTCAAGCAAACAACAAAGATCAAACCAGGAAATGAGGTTTGCAAGTGGGAACTCAAAACCAAGATAAGAAAAATAATGCCTTATGCCTAATGTCCTCAAGACAAGTAAAATTGTGCAAAGATCATCTAAGAGCCTAAGTACTTATCCATGATCATCACAAGACCAACTCTTATAATCTAAGCTAGGCATCCATAGACTATCTTATCATCAATTCCTTTTTACATTCTATTAAGTTAAGGCGTGAGTTCTTTACTCATGGGAAATGTATCTTATCCATTCGGTTTGGAGTTCAAAGAAGGGTTTTTACNATTTTGGATTGGTTTATCTCAAACAAAGCAGTGCAAGACACTAGGCAAAAGCAAGGTGGTAGCCGAACAATTTATACGTACAAAACATTTACTTCCTCTAATTGTTCCCACCCCCATTGCTTCATAAGTATCCTGACACTTACTTGATATTCTACCCATTCTAATCCTAGAATCCAATAACTTTTATTGAACCACACTCATTTTTTTTCTTTCTTTTTGTAGACAACTAGAGATTCTTAAACAGTTTAGACTTATAAGCTACTAACCTTCTTTTGTATTTCAAGAGCCACGATCTAATCACTTGGATTCTTTTTTCTTTTTCTTTTAAGGGTGGACTCTCTAAGCTTTTAGTTTTCTAAGGTTAGAGCATAAAATTATTACTAATCTCTAGTGTCTTTTTCCTTACTTCTTTTTCTTATCTTTTTCGGTTTTAACCTTCTTTCTTTTTCTTATTTGAGAAACCTAGGATCATATAAGCATTTAGGGAACATATACTTGAATCACTATTCAATAACCATTCCCAAGACTTAGATAAACCAAAAACCACAAAGATTTTCCCCTCCTATACTCTAGTTAGCCTTAAAGTGAGGCTAACTCTAAGGAAGTATCCTCTTTGTCGTTCAACTTCAATTCACATGGGTTTTTGCCCATGTGTGCACTTCCCTAAAGAGGCCTCACATACGAAATAATAGGGGGTTTGAAGGAAAGGTTTAAGGGTTCATAAGGGTAGGTTACTACTCTAAAGAGGAGAGTAGCCATTTGAGCTAAGATAGAGTGGTACAAATGGATAGAACATAGCTTAAATGTAATGAATTCCCATGGTAAAGTATGACAATGGCCATAAGCAAGATGCTAAAGTTCATTTAAAAAGCCACCTTAGATAGGAATTGATTCAATAGACAATCTACTTCAACATTCGTAAAGCTCTTTCAGGTGGTCAATTCCAATCAAGGATTTTCCTAAGCCTAAAAGCGGTATAGGCATCATCTTACTTCTAATGAGGGGATTATTCATTAAGCAAAACTTATCCCTCTATGAGGTATTATCATCATTTTTCTGTATGCAAAATGAAATCCTATATGCTTCTTTAACATAAGTATGCACAAATGTATGCAATCTATATGCAAATTTTGAAAACAAATTGAAAATGTTTTTGGTTTTTTGGAAAAATTTTCAATTTTTTTTGGTTTTTTATAACTCATAATCTTCTAAAATTCAAGACTCAATATGCAAAAAAAGAAAAGAAAAAAATCAAAACTAAAAATAATATTAGCTAAGCCCCTCCCCCGGACTTAAATTTAACCGTCTCGGTGAACTTTAAACCGTGAGAGTGACCAATAAAAATACTCATGAGAAATTAAAAACATGCAATGGTATTCAAAATGGAAAGTAGTTGTACCTTTTAGACAACTCATATGAATGACTGTCTCGTGGATCCAATAGAGGAGTCGGATTCGTTGTTGCGCTTGGATCGCCTTGGCCTTGATGAAGAAGGGCCAACGGGATCCTTTCCATGTCTCCTCCAGGATTACCCTTGGAATAACGTTCTAGGTGGTTGCATTATATGTTCTCCTTGATCCTGGATCACCAGTGGTGGAAGAGCTACCGAGTGTCTTGGTTGTTCTTGATCATGACCAATGGAGATTTCATCTTCCGCTTCTTCCTCACTAGAAGTGGCATAGCGGTTATATTTGTCACTCTTCTTCATTTTCCTCCACAATTTGGTGAGGAAGTTTCCTTGCTTCTTTCTCACCTTCTCTTGGTCATCCACCTTTTTCTCCAAGTACTCCTTGTATTCGCTCCTTTTGTAACCCTTTGGTGGTTCTTCGCTTTGGTAATTGAAGTAGAAGGCATACTCGTTTTCTTGGGTTGGTTGTGTCTCGGCGGGATAAGACTT
>OVAN01015498.1:0-11287 GCA_900406275.1 Anastatica hierochuntica
TGGCGCCAAGGACTGTGCTTGGTCCTGGCGCTAATTAGCGCCAAGGACTTGGCCTTGTCCTGGCGCCAATTGGTGCCAAGGATTGTGCTTGGTCCTGGCGCCAATTGNGGCGCCAAGGACTTGGCTTGGTCCTGTCGCCAAGGACTGTGCATGGTCCTGGCGCCAATTGGCGCCAAGAACTTCGCTTGGTCCTGGCGCCAATTGGCGCCAAGGACATGGCTTGGTCCTGGCGCCAATTGGTGACAATTGGCGCCAAGGTCTTGGCTCGATCCTGGCGCCAATTGGCGTTGACAATTGGCGACAAGACGGATCTCTGGTCTCGGTTCTGATCGACGTCTAGATCGGCCTCTAGTTCAGTCTTCAATCGGTTCCAAGACTCGTTCGTAGGTTTGGCGTCAATTGGCGTTTAGACATTTCTTCGAAACGACGCGGTTCTCCGATGGTCACGGAGCTTTCGTATCATTCCGAAGTTCGTAATGCGAGGTCTTCCAAGAGTTTATTCGTAAATTGTGGATGTTAACTTTAGCATTCGGGCTCTTTAGTTGTTCGCGGACGGATAGACTTTGTTGAATGATAGTCTAGTTTAGACGATGACCAATCAAGACAAAGGTAAGTCTGGAAGACGTTAAGTCTTGACGGCGGTGAGTCTAGCTGTTGGTCGTGTTTCCGAGTAAGTCCGATTAGCGATGCGATCTTGGACGTTGATTTCGAGATGACCATTTTTTACACCAACAGTTATAAGCTTTTAATAAATGATTTTAGTAATTTAATACTTTGATTTTCGTAGGAATCTACCTTGGAAAGGAAGAAAAATTGAGAAATTCAATCCGGACATGTTCTGGACGTTTGAACCGAAATAATGGGTTTCGCCAAAAATAAGACAATGACCAGTCACAGGTACTCTGCCACCCGGTCCCAGGAAACACCCAGCACCGGTCCATAGACACCCCATGACCGGCAGCCATTCACAAACATGGCCCTAGCCGGTGTCACGGTCCTTGTTCCTCACACGGCCGAGGCAATCTTCCTCCAACAGTGGCCTTGTGTCCTCTCCTGTCACACTTTGGTCTCTACCATTCTACCACCCAGTAGCCTTAACCCATCCTGACCATCCATTTCCACATCTCGACAAACCCCATTTCCCATTTAGACATGCCCATGGCCGAGAAAAACAATGCTGAACGTCCAATTTCACATTTTCTTGCCCGAATTTTGCATAAGCTCGAATCATTCAAGGTAAAGTCAATTCAACATATATGTACTATTTTATTGTGATTTTTAGGATTAGAACCTCAAGAACACAAGGATACACACTTGAAGTTACAAAGAGCCTATATCGAGCAACTTTCGCAACTTATTCATTTCATTGCCGCCAAGCACGAAATCAACCAAATTTTTTCGAGCACCTCACAGAGGATGTAAGAATTATGAATTCACAAAGACCCCCTCAAAGACCCTTATACACAAAGGCGAGCCTATGGAGAAAAAATTGTAAGAATTATGAATTCAAAGGAGTATTGTGTTCAAAATGAAGATTATTTCGAAGCTATGAATAATCTAGTCAAGGCAAAGCCATTCCCCATCTACGTTCAGAGGCTCAAACATGTGATCAAAGGAACAAAAACCTCAATCGCAGCACCTAAAGAGAAACCTAAGCCAAACAAACTTCCACACCAGCTTAACATCATCAAATACTTCCAAAAAAATGTTTGAAAGAGGTTGGCAGAGATCTTCATCGACTTTTGGCTCAATGGGACACAAAACGATGAATTTGGTTTCTTTAAAACTCTTATCGAGGAGTTGAACCAAGTACTATTGTTGAAAACGCCCTTATAAAGTGGGAATTCTATGAAGAACACCCCAAGCAGATTTGGAAGCGTTAATACCTCATTTTAGAGAGCCAAATTGGCCAGAAACCGAAGAAAAACTCAGCCAAGACCAAATCAAGCTCCGCCAAGCGAACCAATCTGTCAAGTTGATAGATTACTACTTAGTTGCATATGAGTAAGGCATTTCTCAAGAAAAAATATCCTTGGAACGGTCAAAATCATACCAGCCTAGTTTCTCATCAAGATGAGCCAAACCGAAAATTCCGAAGAGACAAAACTCGGCCACATAAATATTTGTATGAGCTTCGGCCGTTATACATCATTTTTACTAACGAAATTTGATATTTTTTAGTAAATTTTAAGTTTTGTCAGAGCAGTCTTCTCGGATAACAAAAATGGACCACTCTTCTTCATTTCGGTTTGCCGAAACATCACAAATGGGCGTCCATCTCTCCATATTTTCGATCAGAAACTTTGTAACTCCTATTCCCTCTCTTTTACATTAGTTTTAAGTATCTTTCTTGATCTTACACTGGGAGAATGTACGTTAAGTCCGAAGGGATTCTTGTTGTTACTAATGATTCTTTTTCTTTATTTTTGAGTTTTCAAAAAAATTTCAAAACAAAAACATTTTATTGAGTCAAAATAGTCTGGAAACGAGCTTGACTTTGAACTAACCAAATGATTAAAGACTAATATCCAAAGTGTCAGTGCTTGATTGTAGTTGTTGGGGTCAAAAATAGTCACGACGAAATCGATTCCTAAAAACGTAGTGGAAACATAGTCTCTCTCTTTCGGAAATGAAAATCGTGAGTGGATTATTGATTTCGAGGCTCTTTTCATCTAGTCAATCTCCTCTTGACCAAATGCCGAAGCTCCGCGTTTAACCAACCATAAGCGGCCACTTCGCAAAGTCAAGTGACACGCGTACAACTAAACTCGAGAATAACGAAATCAACGTCCGAGACCTCCGAGAGATCTCAGTAAATAAGTTATGGAGCTCACTGTAAACGATGGATAACCGCGTCGCTTCAGAAATACGAGCAATACAGACAACCGCAAGTCTAGTCGCCCGGGCGACTAGACCGGGCGACTAGACTTTCAAGAGGTGTAGTCACCCGGGCGGCTACATACAGGCAACGTCTATTCACCCACGGTTGACTAGACCACGTCATCTCAACATCTTCTCCATCAAATCTCATATCGATTGTTTCTTGTTTCGTTATAATTGGAGTCTCCGTTGAAGTTTCGCGGCAATAATCTTAAAGACATGTGTATTTCGTGAAAACTTCGTATCGATCATATAAGATGATAACGGTTAACTCGAAAACCGACGTTATCCTAACTATACGATCGGTTTTATCATTTCGCGAAACCGTCGCCGCGTAGTCATACGATGAACGATTTCTCCAAAAGAAATCGTAAAAATCACTTGGTTGCTAAACGGTCGAGGAAGGCTATAAAACGACAAAAGTCCACTTACGATTTCGGAATGAGAACGGGACCAATTATGTCAATGATTTACTCGAGTTCCGCGAAAGATAAAAGAAAAATACGATAAAGTCAAAGTCTGGAGATAAATATGGAAAACTCGTAAAGATATGAAATATTCACGAAAAATGGAATATTTCTGCGGAAGGATATGCTCAAATCTAGGGCGGAAAAGGAAACAAGATCAACTTACGAAGGCATATAAAATAGGGGCTAAGGAGAACGAGGAAAAGGACACACATAAATTTCATCACAGCTCATACTTAGAGCTTTAGGTTTATTTTCATTTTTTGATAGCGAGTTGCGTCTCAATTAGGCTTACCAGTCTTACGCTGTTAGACTAGGATACTCGTCGTGGCTGACGCCGACAGCTCTTGCAGCCATGGCTTACCACCTGTTATAATGTTCAACACAGATTAAGAATAAGGTCTCTATTGCTCTATTTTCTTTCGATTCTCTTTTACGTTTATTTCATCGTCTGTTTTCTTCGTACTTTTGATTTATTGTTGTTTGGCTTAGCAGAAATACGGGACCTCAAGGAAAGTTAGGGTTTCCTGGCTTTCCTCCGAATACGGATATCGATAATGCGAATTTCGGTTCCCACAATTTGGCGCTAATAGGAGGGGGCCTATTCGCTCAGGGTACAGATCAATCTAACTCACAGTCGCAAAACACTAGATCAAACATGACTACAGATGATCAGAACAATCAACGAGCTCATCACGGTGACAGTGCCAATAACGATGCTGGAAACACTCCGGTTACGAACAACACCGCAGTCAATGCTGACGCAAACACTACGGCGTTTGAGGAGATCAAAAAGATGTTGTCGACTCACGAACAGAAGTCGGCTGAACAAGACAAACTGACTAGCTCTTTCGCTTAACAGGTTGAAACCCTAACTGCAAGGACTAGAACTATTCTTTCACGTGGAGCTACCAGGCTCTGCAGAAGAAGACTCGACTTCACAACTCCGCGTGACTTACTCCAGAACGCGCAGGAAAATCCATCGGGACAAAGCACCAATGTAATCACCCTTGTCGCGCCTCGGAATAACTTAGAAGATACCCCAAATCCCCAAAAGGAAATGGAAGATAACGAAGTCGAGCGAGTTGACCTAGACTCAGCGATCAATTTGATTTCACGGATGAAGACGTTGACGTACACCCAAGAAGGGTTAAGGGTCACGCAACACGGAAGGATTCTCAGCTCANGAAGAACCCCGGGGGGGGGGGGGGTGAACAACTACGCTGTCAATTCCCCATTTGAACAAGGTAGGACGTCGGGGAACACCTGGACGCGGAACACGTCATATGACAAAAACACCTTCTGTGAGTTTAACCAAACAAGGGGACACTCCACCGCGAACGACAAAGTTCTCGGAGCAAGTTTAACAGCAAAACTGCTCGCGGGGGAGATCTTGGACATAACCAGCGTAAAAGACCTCATACGCGATACATATCGCCCACTCAAGACCGAGAAAGCACCCGCTTGAGACGCCGAGTCTCAAGGAACCCAAGCGAATGGGAAATGCGGAAGGAGGCCAGACGACAAAGGAAACGACTCCAATCGCCCCAGAGTTAATATGATCATCGGAGGATCGCAATACTTTCGTGACACTGTCTCGTCGATAAAGGCATACCACTCGACACCACAAGCGACACCGCAAATAACGCCATCACTTTCGGGGAACACGAAACTGTCGGGATCGACAAACCCCATAACGATCATCTCGTAATCGACCTAGTCATAAAAGAGCTCGAAGTCGCCAGGGTCCTCATCGACACAGGAAGTACCGTCGACATCATCTTCCGCGATACCCTCAACAGGATGAACATCGACTTATCCGAGGTCACACCCGCACCGAAACCACTCACGAGTTTCTCAGGAACACCTTTGATGACTCTCAGATCGATAAAACTTCTAGTTGTGGCCAAGAAGATAACGAAAGTTGTCGATTTTGCAGTCGTCGACAACCCTGCCTTCTATAACGTGATCATGGGAACGCCATGGATAAACTCCATGAAGGCAGTCCCATTGACCTACCACTTGGGCATTAAATTCCCAACCCCCTGCGGAATCTCCACAATCTGGGGATGCCAAAAGTAAGTCACGACTTTGCTTCCTAGCCGAGCATAAGTTAAGGCAAGTCGCAATGATGCCCATGGCCGAACCCAAACGAATGAAGACAACTAGGCTGCTAGCCGAACACACTTCGGAAAAAAATGCTACAGAATCATCGGTTCAAGAAACGGCTCAATCCGGAGGAAACAAGAAAGCTTCCGAGCCCAACAGTCTCGACGAAACATCACCATCGACGCTAAAGGGAATCGTCGACCAAGCTTTAGTCGTCAAAACTAAAATGGCTGGGCAACTCTGCCAAATGATTAATCACATACGGAAATAAACTGAACTACGAGATGGCTTGATCCTCTAAAGAGATACGTAGACATCTCTTTGCAAGAGGAGTTCATTTGTCCCCCTCTCTAAGAATGGGGGGATTGGGTGTACGTACACTTATATATTCCCAAACTTTGTACTCGACATTTTTCGATCCGATTTCGGCAATAATTTTTTTTTAAAAAATTTTTCGTATCAAACAAAAACAGAAATCGTACAAGAAAACCTTTCTTAAGGAATTTCAACTATAGCGTATTCATCGACACATTCTACCATAGAACGGAAAAACTTTAGGAAAAAGCAAGACGTCGCGAATTTCTGTAAAGCACAATTCCGAACTCGATCTAAAACTTCTAAAAACAGTAGCCAGACTACCAAACTCCTATCGGGAAAAGAACAAGTACTTGTACCAATTTCTCACCCATCGATTGGCCTCGACGGACAAACTAATCACCCACCCTAACATGCTCTTCGCGAAGAACATGTTCTCATACATCCGACTAGTATAATAGTGCGTTATAATAGTTCTCATACATCCGAAATTTTGGTCAGCACTTCCAGACGACTTAGAAATTGTCTTTGGGGGGATGCTCAATTCCTGATTGATGCAAGTCATATAAGCCGAGAACTTATCGCAGACTTCAATATCAAGAAGGAACCAGGTCGAAATCGAAATGGGAAACGTAAGCCGGAGTTAGTCGCCGCACACCCTAAAACTGAGAGTAAACCTAGGTCTTACCCTAAACCCAGTACACTGGTCTCAAAATATCTCAAGACTTAGTATCTAACTTATACGCGACCCGAAAATCCGAAAGACTAAAGTCTTTTGAAAACTCGCACCCGAAACAAACAATGAATGTAGCGATCCTTCAAGGAATGGATATGAGACGACAACTAATAATTTGTCCCCACTTACGCAACAATACTTGTACGTTATCAAATCGAAAAACATCATTCATTGACACTAAAACCACAAGATGAAGGGATTCGAAGGCACACACGACCAACCTCGATAGATATAAAGTGGCCACACTTGGCCGAAATACTACTAAAAACAGGGAACGTGCTCCCTCAACGGACAAACTTTTCTCGATCACTAATCGTACTTGAAATAGCCAGAGATCGAAAAGTTGCCTGCGCTAGACGATTCTGGGTTTTAATCGACCGCGTCCTCTTCGCCCCCGAGCATAACTGTCCCCAACTACCTCTCTTCGATAGACGGGATCGAAGACATAACTTCCTTGCACTTCTTCACATGACTGGACATTTTGTCCATCTCGAAGTCGTAGGAATAGTTGGGAAGCTGGATGCGATACAAAGTGCCCACAAAACCACGACATTTGCGGTATCCTCCAAAGGACTGTTGAGTGCACTTGTACTGATCGAAGTCCGCCGCAAACTGAACTAAACGGTCGGCCACGATCGAGGCGACCTCACGCTTTCTGCGCATGTATGCACGGCGAACCTGCGACGCTTGACTTTGCGCCAACTCCTTTTCATGAAACGAAATCGCTTCGACCTCCTTCTTCAGGCGAGCGTTCTCTTCTTCAAGTCTCTCGACCTTGAACCGAGCCGTCTGCGCCTCCAAGTTGCTCGCCCTAAGGTCCTCGTCCATCACTTGGATACCCTGCAAGAAAAGGAATCCTTTAAAAAGTTAGGAGCAATGTCACTTAAACGGTTGGAATCATATCGCGTGCTCGAAAACTAATCCCCATGCACAAACGCGAGGCCTCCATATATTTTCTAGAACTAACGAGTCCCGCACCAGCTGCGGGTTGATATGTCGGGGCATCAAAAGGAGAAATAAAGACGTCAAAATCTGAACCTTCTCTGAAAAGCGGAATCGAGGGTTGGCTCGGACCGCTTCCGTCTCCGCCGAGGAGATCGTGAAACCATGCCCCCTCGTACGACCCTTTCCTATTCTCGGCAACGCCGCCCCCTATAGCGGACGCGCGCACATTTTGGGAAGATCTCTCCCTCTCCGAGTCGGGAGGCAACTCGTACACAGTGAAGCCATTCATGGTTGGTTCTAGCTCCTCTTCCGGAATCGCGCGGGCTGAGTCTGATTTTTGTGGTAGGTGCCCACGTTGCAAACTCGCTGTGGGGAAAAGTAACCCCAGTCGAACGGATCACCGCAAAAAAGGTCCCTAAAAATGTAAGTATCTTCTGGATGCGGGGGAAGGGGATCCGAAAATGAAAAACAAAAGAATTATCATATATCGGCAGACGAAAACAAAACGATCAGAGTATCAAAAGCGATACCCGCGGGACTCCATATACACCTAAAAGAATAAATGCATTAGCCCTCGACAGAGGAACTATCTAAACAAACAAAGAAGTATCGCTTGGTCCAATTGTGGAAGTGGGACGTAAACGATTGAATCACCGACATGTGTTTCTCGGCTTGAGTCAATAACGAAGCGGGAGACGAGCGGCCGCCGGAGATAAAAACACCACTAGATAGTTGACACTTAGGTCCATTCCTCGCTCGTAACCCAAAACCAAGAGTCCAACGAGGTGTTGGAGACCGGCAGGCGAGATTTGACCGATCGATAAACCGTAGTGATCCAAAAACTGGACAATGACCCCTGGAATAGGAAACCAAAGTCAGCTAAACAACAAATGCACCTCGTAGCATGTAAAGAAACCACGAGAGGGAGAATCAGTATCCTCTCTGGCCCTCGGCATTGGAAACTCCACCTCCTCCAGGACTCGATAGAAATCCTGAATGACGGCGAGGAACGATTCTCGATACTCGCTCGGCCTACTGTCATCTCTTTTAAAGGTCAGTCTCGTCGAACACCATGAGTCAGGCGAATGAGCTACGATACTACACGTAACACGCCAATATTCCCTCGCTTCCTCAGGATCGACAGAGTGCATCATGAACTCGATTTTTGGTATAACTTCACCTTCCCAAACTCATAGGCTTTCAGGGTCGAAAATCGATGGCAAAGCATTCGCGGAAACTAGATTATTCAAAGGCATAACACAAAAGAAGAGAGAGATATATAAAGGATAAGGAGTTTGTTTTTACCTTAAGCAATTTTTTGTGAAAAAGCAATTGGAAGATTTGGAAAGTTACTTCTCTTATTTATGGAAAGAGGAATTTACTATTCATCTTCGGACTTTTTAGCCATCGATTCCGCCTAACTTACCTAACGAGCTTTAAAAGTTCGCAAGACTAGTCAAACGATTCTTGCGAACTGGGGGGCTAACTGGTGGGGTCAAAAATGGTCACGACGAAATCGATTCCTAAAAATATTGCAAAACATAGTCTCTCTCTTTCGAAAATGAAAATCGTGACTAGATTATCGATTTCGAAGCTCTTTTCATCTAGTCAATCTCCTCTCGACCAAATGTCAAAGCTCCGCGTCTAGCCAACTATAAACGGCCGCTTCGTAAAGTCTAGTCATTCGCGGGCAACTAAACGCGAGAATAACGAAATCAATGTCCGAGACCTTCGAGAGATCTCAGTAAACGAGTTTCAAAGCGATANGAGCGATAAGAAGTCACCATAAAGGACGGATAACCGCGCCCCTTCAGAGACACGAGCAATACGGACAACGGCAAGTCTAGCCACCCGTTGGGCGACTAGAATATCGTAATGTCTAACCGCCCAACGGGCGACTAGACTCCTGACAAGTCTAGTCGCCCATTGGGTAACTAGACTCTCGTAAAGTCTAGTCGCCCGACGGAATAAAGGCTCAAACATGTGATCAGAGGATCAAAAACGACAACCAGAGCACCTAAAGAGCAACCTAAGCCATACTAACTTCCACACCATTTTAACATCATCAAATACTTCAAGAAAAATGTTAAAAAGAGGTTGGCAGAGATCTTCATCGACTTTTGGCTCACTGGGACACAAAACCGATGCATTTGGTTTCTTTAAAACTCTTATCGAGGAGTTGAACCAAGTACTACTGTTGAAAACGCCCTTATAAAGTGGAAATTTTATGAAGAACAGCCCAAGAAGATTTGGAAGCGCTAATACCTCATTTCAGAGTGCCAGATTGGCCAGAAACCGAAGAAGACCAAATCAAGATCCGCCACGTGAACCAATCTGTCAAGTTGATAGATTACTACATAGTAGGATATGAATAAGGCATTTCTCAAGAAAAATCATCCTTGGAACGGTCATAATCATACCAGCCCAGTTTCTCATCAAGATGAGCCAAACCGAGCATTCCGAAGAGACCAAACTCGGCCACATAAATATTTGTATGAGCTTCTGCCTTTATACATCATTTTTACTAACCAAATTTGTTATTTTTTAGTAAATTTTAAGTTTTGTCAGAGTGGTCTTCTCGAATAACAAAAATGGACCATTGTTCTTCATTTCGGTTTGTCGAAACATCATAAATGGGCGTCCAGCTCTTCATATTTTTGATCAAAAACTGTGTAACTCCTATTCCCTCTCTTTTACATTAGTTTAAGTACCTTTCTCACTTGATTTTACACCGGAACAATTTAAGATTAGTCTGGAGGGATTCTTGTTGTTACTAATGGTTTTTTTTCTTGATTTTTGAGTCGTTTTCAAAAAAATTTGAAAACAAAAACATTTTATTGAGTCAAAATAGTCTGGAAACGATCTTGACTTTAAACTAACCAAGTGATTAAGTAATAATGTCGAAAGTTTCAGTGCTTGACTGTAGTTGTTGGGGTCAAAAATGGTCACGAGGAAATCGATTCTTAAAAATGTAGCAGAAACATAGTCTCACTCTTTTTGAAATAAAAATCGTGAGTGGATTATCGATTTTGAGGCTCTTTTCATCTAGTCTATCTCCTCTCGACCAAACATCGAAGCTCCGCGTCTAGCCAGCCATAAGCGACAGCTTCGCAAAGTCTAGTCACTTGCGGGCAACTAAACACGAGAATAACGAAATAAATGTCCGAGACCTCCGAGAGATCTTAGTAAACGAGATTTAGAGCGATAAGAAGTCACCGTAAATGATGGATAACCGCGTCACTTCAGAAATAGGAGCAATACGGACAACGGCAAATCTAGCCGCCCATTGGGTGTTGCATGGTTGTTTAAAGGAAACAAAAGGCAACGAAGCTTTAAAATTTATAAAAGCATGTTTCCTAACAATCACACAATCTACAAGTGCACGGATATTTCATTGTAGTACTTTGGGGTCAAACCACAAGGAGCTAACTTTAGCTAGATAGATCTAAGCATTGAGAATACACACTCAAGCCTAATCTAAGCAAATAAGAAAGGTTGAGTTTTGTTTTTGTTTTCTTAGTAATCTAGAAATGAAAGCAAGGCAAGAAAGTAAACAACTTAAATGAGACAATAGCCGGAAAAAAAAACTGAGACAATAAACTTAGATAAATAAAGCAAACATAAACTTAAAAGATGATAACTAAAAATAAACTATAAACTAAGATGATGGACGAAGGGATGTAATAATCGATCCACTTAGAAAGCTGGTGATAAAGGTGTTAGATCTAGCTATTGAGCACAATTCCTTGACCAAAGGCAAAACTAGCCTAATCACTCTCATGGTAAGAGGCCATTTCCTTATCAATCGCATTCACTCAACTCTCATTTGTTGCAA
>OVAN01015499.1:0-11287 GCA_900406275.1 Anastatica hierochuntica
AAACCAAACAGAAAAATTCAGATCTCTTTTTCAGAAGATTCAGGGATTTAAACAACCTAGAGTACTCAGGGTTGCATCAGGTGGTATCAGAGCAACTGAATCAGAGATCACAAGAAACCATGGCTGGAGATTTCATCTTGACCGAACGGCAGATGAAAGCCATTGNGGCAGATGAAAGCCATTGTTTCGGAAATTGTTGAAGTTCTGACAACAAAACCAAAAATTTATCAAGGGATGGAACATCCAATAACCAACAAGGAGGAAAAGCAAAGCGCATTTTCTGCGATTTTCATGGAGAACCAAAAGCCTAAAGAAGAAGAAGAGAAACTTCAGGTTGAATCTGAGAGCGAGCTGCGAGCTATCCATGAGGACATCAAGCAATCGGTTTCAGCCACACCTCCATCCTCAATTGCTGCAACTGAAGAGATCAAAGAGAAGGAACCGAAACTAGCTTCTCTTTGCGAAGAAAATCAGCAATTCGACAAGCTGAATCAAGTGGAAGAACTTCAGGTTGTAAGTGATCTAATACCAATCAAAAACGTGGCTGAAGAAGTATACTTTATACAAGAAACCTCTCATGGAAAGGAGAAGACAACGGTTTACAAATCAGGTTCAAATCATGGTTTAATTTTGTGTAAAGAATCTAATCAACCTGTTTTTGGGATTGAGCACAGTATTATGGATCATCTAAGGCACGTCAAGAGGCTGCCACACTTTTTTTTGAGCCAGGAGGAATGGCATGTGTGTCCAACAACAAAAACTGTACTTTGGAGAAGTGGACAGCAGCGCCGAAACCATGTATGGACGATGCATTCATCCTAAAGGGTCCGGATTTGAGGATAAATCCTTTTAACGGAGGAGGGGATGATGCAACACGGATCAGTAGTGACATAAAAAGATCAAGAAACATCACGTCCATGAGAATTAGGTGTGCTGGATCGAAATCGTTGGCCTTAGAAGCTGCTGGCTTTCAGCAAAGTCACATAAAGTATTCATGGCATGACAAAGGGTTACAATACTATGTGTTCAAGCCTGGAGGGAGTATCTTTATACCAAGGTTCAGAAGAGTGCATGAGAACCATAGTATCAACGAGTTTGATCATTTAGAAGACTTGGATTTGAGGACAAATCCTTTTAAAGAAGGAGGGAATGATGCAATCCTGTTCAGCTCAATTCGCAGAATGGACCCAACCGCATTCAAAGGAGCATATCTTCCGAACCAAATGGAATTAGGCAACAAAGTGATTGTTATGGAAAGCTTACTCATCAGAGCACCTTTTTCAACTAGACTCATCACAACGACATTAAAGGTTTGAGAGTTACGGAATTTACAATCTGGTTGATTCAGGATTTTCGCAGATCAGATGTATGCTCACTTCAAAAGGAATTCCGACCAAACCAGAAGGTTTCAGGCTATGATTCAAAATGTATTAGATTCTCAAGCTATCAAGGGACCAAGTCGAAGTGGAATCATTTTAAAAGATGCTGGGAAGAATTAGTTATGGATTTTCAAAGTCAGCAGACTTTCAGCTTGTCTGTCAAGCCTGTTTGTGTGAATTCAAGAGCGAATCATCCATGGATTGCAAGAACATTTTTCCAGCTATATTTCTCCTTCAAGATGAGTGTCTTAGGCGTCCGAATCATCCAAGAATCCTCAGCATCACGTTTTGGATCAAGTGTCCAAGAAGGCTTCGATATTTCAGCCAAAAAGAAGTCGAAGCCCAGATTAAGGATCCATTATCACTTGTTAAATAAGGGGCCACGAAATTCAAGTCCAAGAACCTTCAAATTTCAAGTTGCTGCATTGGTTTTCATCAAACCAAGTTCGACATCAATTGGGGGAAAAACCAGCGGACCAAGCATATAAATTTATCGGTTTTTATGGTTCAATTTTAGACTTAGATTTTAATTATTTTTAATTTAGTTTTTGGTTTGATATCAACGACAATTAGGTTAGTTTTTGGTTTAATAATTTCGCAGGAAACCCTAATAGAACATCTCTACTTAAGCGTTGTATTCTGTAGACTTTTGGATTAATCAAAGTTTTATCAAAGTTACCTTTTTCTTCACAGAGATTGTAAAACCTTTGTTCATCATCGAACACTTCATAGCTACAGAGTTTATTTTCTAAAAGTTTTATCTTTAAGATCAAAAAGGGAGTTCATTCACCCGATCTAAAGATTTATCTATCCTTCTACCCATTCACCAAATCCATCGATTCTCATCTATCATCTTCTTCATCCATCTTCTACCTTTCATCTTCTTTTCTTTATAATCAAAAACCTAAAAAAAAAACCAAACAGAAAAATTCAGATCTCTTTTTCAGAAGATTCAGAGATTTAAACAACTTCGAGTACTCAGGGTTGCATCACTTTCTAAATCGGGAAACCTGCCCAAAATAGAAACTTTCCTGAAAAGGAAACTTTCCAAAAATAGAAACCTTCCAAATTGGGAAATTGCCGAAAATGGAACGTTTCCATAAATGGAAAATCGTAAGACCGAGCACGGGAAACTACGGAAACGCGGAAAAGGAAACGAATCGGAAAATGCGGAAATTCTCACCTCACGTTTTACCGTTGACGACAAAAACGGAGGGGGAGACTCGCGGCTTCACGGGCACGGAGGCTGGGAGCAGCGGCGCGGCTCGAACAACAGAGAGACGGCTCGGCAGAGATTCGTTCGGGCTCGGGTGATGGTTGGGAGGCTCGGATAACAGGCTGCAGGGTATGGATCGACGGAGACGAAGGCGCGGGCTCTCGGGTTGGCTCAATCGGCGGCTCAGGTTCTCGATTCAGTGGCTGCGGCGGCTAGAGAAGAGAAGACGGCGGTGGCTCGAACGAAGACGGCGTGGCTCGGAAAAGCGGTGACGGCGGTTGGAGCGCGCGATCCGAGGCAGGAGGCAACGATCAGTTGCTCAGGCCGACTTGCGGCGCGATTCCCGAGGGTTGCGGCGGTGAATGGCAGCTCGGAAGGGTCGACGGTGGCGTGGAGAGACTCGGTGGAGCTCAGCTAGGCTCTGTTCGCGCGTGTGTGGCTCGACAGCTAGGGTTCGTGGTTTCGGGGAAGGATTTCGACAGAGCTTCGTTGCGAAAGAGAGAGTTGCTCGTTTCTCGAGGCAACGACTCCTTTAAATAGGAGGAGGAGGGTTGACCTAGGGTTTCTGCTACTCGGTTTAGCGAACCGGTTTGGTCAACTCGGTTTAGTTCCGATTCTGGGTCGGGGTTATTATAATTCTCCCCCACTTCCATGGGATTCGTCCTTGAATCCTGAATGTCCTCCAGTTGCCTTCCGGATCCTTCGAACTATTCTTGATAATCCGTTTCCATTTCACTTTCAACTTCCCAGGTTTCCTCCTGGATACCATATCTTGCCCATCTGACTTTGACCATAGCCACAACCTTACCCTGAATTTCTTCCTCTGCCCTTTCCAGAATTTCTGTAGGTAGACTATGAATTGAAAATTTCTTTTGCAAGCTCGGCGGCGGACTAGGCAGGATCAGCTCTGGTTCTCTGATGACTTTCCTCAGTACCGACACATGGAAGACATTGTGGAAGTCTGCTAATTCCTGCAGAAGATCCAACTTATAGGCAACTGTGCCTATCCTTTCAATGATGGGGTACGGCCCCATGAATCTGGGTCTCAGCTTCTTTTTACCTTTTCCTTGCTTCCCTCCTTGGAAGTTGCTCATCTTTAAAAATACTAGATCCTCGACTGCCAATTCCGATTCCCTGCGGCGGTTGTCTGCATAACTCTTTTGACGATCATGGGTTTCCTTTAGCCGTTGCTTGAGTATTTCAACTTGCTGCTCAGTTTCCTTTATGATTTCGGGTGCTAGATCTCTAGTCTCCCCCCCACTTCGGACCAGCACAGGGGCGTTCTGCACGATCTTCCGTAGAGAGCTTCATAGGGTGGCATCCCTATACTAGAGTGGTAACTGTTGTTCTATGCGAACTCGACCAATGGCAGGTGCATAGACCAACTGTCTCCCAATTCTTGTACACATGACCTCAGCATGTCCTCTAGGGTCTGAATCGTCCTTTCCGATTTTCTGAAGTGAACTTGAATCTCGGTCTGCCACTATACTGACTAGAACCCCATGCAGTCTAACAATCTCATTGATGTACTTCTCCGCTAACTTCTTGGCTCTATCAGTCCTCTTTATCGGTAGAAAATGGGCACTCTTTGTCAACCGGTCGATGATTACCCAAATGGCATTCTTACCTCCAGTGGTAGATGGCAATCCGGTGACAAAATCCATGGTTACCATATCCCATTTCAATTGTGGTAATGGTAAATCCTGTACAAGACCGCCTGGTACTCGGTGCTCTGCTTTTACCAGCTGACAAGTCTGACACTGCAAAACCCAAGCGGTGACTTCTCTTTTCATTCCGCCCCAATGATAAAACCTCTTAAGATCTCGGTACATCTTGACAACTCCCGGGTGAACGGAAAACTTCGAGCAATGACCCTGCTGCAGAATTTCCTTTCTCAACTCTTGGTCATTGGGTACACAGACTCTGCCTCTGAACATGACCGTTCCATTGGTCGCTACATGGTACCCAATGACCTCCTTCTCGGTCATCTCCTTAAGAGACTTGTCCTTAGTTTGAGCCTCGCGGATTCTCCACAACAGATCGGCTTGGTCACCTGCTTCTAACCCGGTTAAACCATCTTCTACGGTAGTGGCGCATAACCTGAGACTTGCCATCATCTCCACCAGCTCTTGCCTTTGACCCTGCCACATCTATCCTTCTGCGGCTTAAAGCATCTGCAACCTGGTTAGCCTTGCCAGAGTGATAGGAAATCTCCATTTCAAAGTCTGCCAGAAGTTCTACCCATCTGCGCTGCCTCAAATTCAAATCTGGCTGGGTAAAGATGTACTTAAGGCTCTTGTGGTCGGTGAAAATTTGGATCTTCTCCCCGTACAGATATGCTCTCCAGATCTTGAGGGCGAAAACCATTGCTGCTACTTCCAGATCATGTGTCGGGTAGTTTAACTCGTGAGGTCTCAACTGTCGCGAGGAATAGGCGATGACCTTCTCAAGCTGCATTAGAACACAACCTAAACCCACTCCTGAGGCGTCCGTATAGACTTGATACGGTACCCCTACCTTCGGCAGAGCAAGCACTGGCGTCTGCGTCAGTCGATCCTTTAATGCTTTGAAACTCTTGGTACAGTCCTCTGTCCATTCGAATTTAACTCCCTTTCCTGTAAGGCGAGTTATTAACTTGGCCAGACTGGGAAATCCTTGGACGAACTTATGATAGTAACCCGTTAAACCCAAGAAATTGCGAACTTCTGTAGCGCTGGTAGGCGTCGGCCAATCAGTGATAGCTTTGATCTTTTCTGGATCCACTGCGACTCCAGATCCGGAGACTACATGCCCTAGGAATCCAATTTCCTTTTGCTAGAAGCTACACTTACTGAGCTTGGCATACAACTTCTGCTCCCTTAAAGTTTCTAGCACAATCCTTAGGTGCTGGGCATGCTCCTCTTTAGTCTTGGAATACACCAGGATGTTGTCGATGAAGACAATCACGCATTTATCCAAATGCTTCCTGAAGACGTCATTCATCAACTTCATGAAGGCGGCTGGTGCATTTGTCAACCCAAACGGCATGACTACGAACTTATAATGCCCGTACCAGGTATGAAAGCCCGTCTTTCACACATCTTCCTCCGCGATTCGAATTTGATGATATCCTGACGCCAGATCAATCTTGGAGAACCAAGAAGCTCTTTGGAGTTGGTCCAACAACTCGTCTATTCTCGGCAACGGGTACTGGTTCTTAACTGTGACCTTATTCAGACCTCTGTAGTCGATGCATAACCGGAAGGTGCCATCCTTCTTCTTTACAAACAGGATTGGAGCTCCCCATGGCGAACTAATCGGGCGGATGAAGCCTTTGTCGATCAAATCCTCCAACTACTTCTTTAAGTCTGCCATTTCAGCGGGTGCCATGCGATATGGCGCTCGAGATACAGGAGTCGTTCCTAGTTCAAGTTGAATGGTGAAAGCATCTCCTCTTTCGAGCGGTGGTCCTTTTAGTGGCTCAAATACGTCATCATACTGAGCTACCATAGGAATGTCCTTATTCTCCACCGAATCACTTTCCTTAGTGATCGTGATTGTTGCGATGAACGCCTCATTCCCTTTCCTTATGAGCTCCTCTGCTCGCAACATGGAGATGATTGGGACTCCGAAACTCGTCCTAACTCCTTGGCAAACAATTTTCTTCTCAGCTCCGGGAATCCTTACTTGCGCCTGACGGCAGTCTAGGTCCACTCCATGACGGTCCAATTAATCCATTCCTAGGATTACGTCATATCTGTCTATCTCAATTTCAGTCAGGTTTCCAGCGAACTCCTTTCCTCCAATGACAATTGGCACTCCCACATGGATTCTAGTGGCTCCCATCTTCTCCTTGCCAACTGTTGCAACTTTCCGGCTTCTCTGGACAAACTTGCCTCGGAAATTCCACCTCTTTACCATTTGGGGTCTCACAAAGCTATTCGTCGCTCCGGAATCGAACATAGTATAGGCGACTTCTCCTCCCACCAATACAGTTCCTACAGAAGGGCGGTCCTAATCATTCTAGGGTTCGGACTCTCTATTTGACTGACTCTTTTCACAACAACACGAACTCCTACTATTTGAACAGAAAGGATGAACAACATACCAGCGATAGGCTCGACTCCTTCATAGTCATCAACGACATTGACAATAGCTTTGGGCTCCTCTTCCTCCTCAGTCACTTCTGCGGCAAAGACACGAGGTGCTGGGCCCTGCGGGCGAGGCTGGCGCAGTGGCAATGGCGGTGGCGGCGGGAGCGAATTAACTTGAGGCTCCGAGCACATCCTGGAGTAGTGACCCCTCTGACCACAATTGTAGCATCGCACAAAGGGTGCTGGTTGTTCGACTCCTGGCGGGTTAGCTGCTGGCAGATTAACTGCTGGCAGATTAACTGCTGGCGGGTTAACTACTGGCGAATTCCCTCTTGGATTGACCGGTTGAGTTGTTGGGGCTACTCTCTGCGGGTAGGGACATTCTGCTCTCATGTGCCCCATCTGATTGCAGTTGTAACAACAGAAGGCTCGCGGTTGTGGGGCGTTCATTTGACCAAAGGCTTGGTTTAAATCCCTTTAGCGATTTTCTGGGTTCACTCGAGGCGGAAGCGGCCTGTTCTTCTCTCTTTCCTCCTTCAGACCCTTCTCCTGGTCAGCTGCCTTCTCTATCAACTCATCCAGAAAATCATACTTCACCAACTTACAGTGGTTCTTAATCTCGATATTCAGACCATTCAGAAACCTCCTGATTAGCTCTTGCTCCTCCAGGTATCGACCAGCAAACCGACGAAGACGGGTGAAATCCTCCTCATACTGACGGACACCCCGATTTCCTTGAGTGATGGTCAGAAAATGGTGCTCCATAGTGTCCAGCGCCTCTCACGGAAAGTACTTATTCTGAAACAATGTCTTGAAGTCGTTCCAAGACAGTTCATACTCTCCCCGAGTATTTTCAACCTTACCGCTCCACCAGACTAAGGCTTCTCCCTTCAGATACTTCACAGCTAAAGCCCGGCGGTACATCTCTGAACACTGCAGATGGTCTAAATTCTGCTCCAGCTTCCTTTTCCAGTCATCAACAGCAACAGGGTCAAATTTCCCTTCAAACATTTCTGTACCCATATCTCTGAGCTGCTTGATGTAATCCTAGTAGGACGGTCACTCGCGGAAACGGTTTTGCGGCGGTGGCGGCATAAACGGCGGCATCCTAACCAGCGGTGGAGGGAGCGGTGGAAGATTCGCAGACCGGTAAGAAGCTTCCCTAGCAACTGTCCTCTGGCTCTGTGCTCGACCTTGGCTAGCATGATGCCTGGCTAGTTTTGCTTCAAACTCCTCATTCCTAGCAGCGAGTCTGGAAGCTTCCGCTAGAGCATCCTCGGCAGCTCTGCGGGTGACAGACCCTGCGGTCCTCTGAGACGCTCTGGTCTTACTGACAGTGCTTCGGTGATCATTCCTACTCTCACCTACACTCTCCTGTGAGTTGGCGGGCCGACCATCAGCGACATTCTCGACAGTAGCAGCAATCATAGGGTGAGCGACTTCCTCAACCACGACAGCAGGAGCATTAACAGGCTGAACAACTTCTTCGACCACGGCAACAGGGGCATTAGGGATGATCACTGGCTGAACCTGGGGCTGAACCCTCGGTTGGTTTTCGGCAGCATCACGGGGCTGGTTGTTGTTCACTCTTCTAGTGGTGACTATCTGCAAAAGGAAGACCTTGATTAGACCGACTTCAAACTTGAAGAAGAAGAGGAAGGGCTTAGCGACAATGAGCTAGGTAGATTCAGATGGAACTGGTGCTCTCTTTTTCTTTTTAAAATCCCCCTTTCCCAAAACATTTGAAAACACAAAACCGAATCGAAAACGGAAGCCTCCCGGGTCAGTACCGTTTTAGCAAAATCCTAAGCTCTGATACCACCTTTGTAACACTCTGGTTCACCTAGCCAAGGTCCCTCCCGAATCTGTTATCTTCCTTAACTAACTCCAACTTCACAATCAATCTCCCAGAGCATGTCTAATATAAAACTTATTCCATCACATAATAAATTCATCTTATTGCTAGGCAGAGCTCCATATGTGAACAGAGTCTTCTCACGCACAGAAAAGAAAAAAAAAGGAAAACAAGTCTAAAAAATACTAAACCAAGTCAAAAACATGGAAAACAATTTAAAGGAAACCTGGTCCCGAAAAAGAATAACATCATTTCCATCATCATCCTTCCAGTTGCTCCGGGGGCGAAATCATTCCCATAATCACATTCCAAACTCAATCATCACATCCTAAGCACTAGTTCAATATCCTAGACCTAGCAATCAAGACGCGTTAACCCTATGCTAGCAATGGAAACATCCTAAGGCAATTCTACGGGGATATAGATACGGGAATAGCGCCTCACCTTGACAAACGCAGACGCAGAGATTGGGCGAAAATGACTTCTGGAACAGCTACTGAACTTCTGGACCTGAACCAAGAAGGAATTCGGATTAGACCTTAATCGGGGACCTGGCTAAAAAGAAAACATTCCATCTATGGAAACCTGCCATAAATGGAAACTTTCTAAAAATAGAAACTTTCTAAATCGGGATATCTGCACAAAATATAAACTTTCATGAAAATAAAACTTTCCAAAAATAGAAACCTTCCAAATTGGGAACTTGCCAAAAATGGAAATTTTCCATAAATGGAAACTCCTAAGACCGAGCACGGGAAACTACGAAAATGCGGAAAAGGAAACGAATCGGAAAACACGGAAATCCTCACATCACATTTTATCGTCGGCGACGAAAACGGAGGGGGAGACTCGCGGCTTCACGAGCACGGAGGTTGGGAGCGGCAGCGCGACTCGAACGACGGAGAGGCGGCTCGGCAGAGGTTCGGTCGGGCTCGGGTGATGGCTGGGAGGCTCGGATCACGGGCTGCGGGGTAAGGATCGACGGAGACGAAGGCTCGCGCTCTTGGGTTGGCTCAATCGGCGGCTCGGGTTCTCAATTTAGTGGCTATGGCGACTGGAGAAGAGAAGACGGCGACGGAGGTGGCTCGAACAATGACGGCGTGGCTCGAAAAAGCGGTGACGGCGGCTGGAGCGCGCGATCCAAGGCAGGAGGCAAAAATCGGTTGCTCGGGTCGACTTGCAGCGTGATTCTCGAGGGTCGCGGCGGTGAATGTGGGAACCGAAATTCTCACTGTCAATTTTTACGTGGTTCACGGATTCTCTGTGGCCAAAAAGCGATGAGATCAGATGATGAACACGAGAAATTAGGTTAAGGTTACGAAACTAAGCTGCGAAGTAAGATCAAACAAAAAGCATGAGTAAAACATATATGCGAACAGCCTGCGATATTTAGGTTAACGAGATTCGTATGAAACAGATTACGGAGCGAGATGCGTATAACAACGATAAAGTAATGAGACTCATAAGGATAAGTTACCGTGAACAATATTCGTGACGTGAAACAGTATGAACACGAAAGTAAATCGTAGATCAAAACGTGAACGAATACGAAGAACAATAATCAAAAGACAAAGTTAACGAAGAAAGGAAAAGGGATCTTATTCGAATTCGTGTTTGAGCGTACGCAACCGGTGTTTAAGTCGTGGCCGCAAGAACTGTTGGCGACGAATCCCTAGAAGTTCAGCGTAGACTCGTAACCTAGTTTAGACGCAGCTCGCTAACGAAACAAAGTAAGAAGCCTAGTTTTTTAAGTGTTTGTGGTGACGAAAATTGTCTTCTCCCCCCCCCCCTCAACCTTCTCCTTCGCACCCTTTAAATAGAACTTCGTGGGCTTGGCTCGTTTCCTTTTTCGTCCCTGATTTGTACATATCTTCTCGTGGAAATATTTCTTTTTCTCTGATTTGCACATATCTTTTCGAGATCCTTTCTTATCTTCTCGAAACTTAACATTTTCGCGAAACCCTAGCAAACCGTCATCGTTGATGGGCCGGTTCTCATCCCGAATTGTAAGTGGACCATTATCGCGGTTCGGGCCCTTTCGGGCCGTTTCACGGCTGATTGATCTTTACGATTTATTTCTTGGAAACCATTTCTCGTAAGACCAAGCAGTGATAGTTTCATGGAACGATAAGGCCGATCGTATAGTTTAGACTCTTCCGGTGTTTCAGTTAACCGTCGTTGTCTTACACGATCGATACAAAATCCACGAATAGTACGAATCCTTACAATTATCGTCATGACGATTTGACGGAAACTCCAATCGATATGAAACGAGAGACGATCAAGTGACGATTCGAAAAAAATGATGATCGGAACGGACGTGGTTCAGTCAATGGATAACAGCTGAACGTGGTTCGCATCTCAACACCATCCGGCGCCAAGACGAGGACCTGGTCTTGGCACCAATTGGCTTTAAGACAAGGCCTCTGTCTTGGCGCAAATTGGCGTCAAGACCAAGCCTTGGTCTTGGCGCCAATTGGCCGCAAGACAGACACTCAGTCTTGGTGTTAATTGGTGCCAAGACCATGCCTTGGTCTTGATCGACTATATGCCTTGGCGCCAATTGACCATGATCGACTATATGCAAGTTTTGAAGCCTAGTCGAGAGGAGATAGCCTGAACGATGAGAATCTCGGAGTTTGGAAATATCCTTACGATTCTTGTGTCCAAAATAGCGTCTCCGTAGTCTTTTTCATGCATCGATTTCGTCGGAACAGTTTTTGACCCCAACAGTTAGCCCCCCAATTTGCGAGAACCGCAGTGC
>OVAN01015500.1:0-10726 GCA_900406275.1 Anastatica hierochuntica
AGAATGGTATTAGTTCAAGCATTGATTCCATAGTCATGAGGTTGAGTTCTTCGACTTGTTCTTAATGAGTCCTAATCGATTTATAATTTACAATAAAGCGAGAGCGTGAGTGAATGTAATCAATATAGAAATAGCCTATTGCTATGAGAGTGGATTAGGCTTGTAATGATTTCTTGGTCGTGAGACTAGTTATTTTGATTGAATCCTTTCTCGTTAGTTATCCACTTGATTACCCCTTTTCAAATGCCAATCCAAGTTCCACTTATCCATCGTTTTAAGTCTTGTTTAGTGTGTTTAGGTTGTGTTGCTTTTCCTTTATTATCTTTGTCCGCCACTTTTGTCTCTTCTTGTTTACTTAGTTTAGGAGATATTGTCTATTCCTAGTGTTTGAGTCTTTAGTTCTCGTGGGTTCGACCCTTAAATACTACAATCGATATAGCCGTATACTTGCGGTTAGTAGGGATTGTTAGTGATTAAGGTTTATAAATTTAAAACTTGAAAGTGAGTTAATCACTAGTGAAATCTAGCCCTCAACAAATACCCGAAATCAGAGATCATTAGTAAGAGAATATAAAGAATATGAGAGTATGAATATAGAGAGAATGATAGTATGAAGAAATGGAGAGAGTGAGGTCATGAATCATCTGACTTCTGTGGAAGTATTAAGAAGCTTGAAGAAACAGATTTCGGTTCTGTTTACTTTTTGAATTGGCGGTGAAATGGACCAAGTTTTCCTTGGTTTTTCCCTTGATTTTGCAGAAGTCTTGAGCTTGATTCCATTCTAGAATCTTGTACTCTGATACCATGTTGGTATTTTGATGAAGAACAAGGAAAGATTTGAGCTTGTCTTTGAAAAGAAAAGAGAAGAACTTTAAAAACAGATTTTCTTGAAATGAGCACAAAAACAAAAATGGCTTAGAGATACATAAAAACTGAGCATTTTAGCTCTCTAATCCATTAATAACACAAGATCCACAATGATCTACATTATGACATCTTGATTTTGATTTTAAAGAGATAAAGAAGAGAACTGTGTTTTGTAAAATCTAGAAATGTTTTTATTGGATTGATTTTCTTATTACAATAAGAGAGGTATTTAGATATACATTAGAATGAGAAAGAGATAAGAATATAAGTAAACTGAATGTAGACTAAAACGAAGCTAAGTTCTTATATTAAAATTAACCAAACATGTGCAGCCACCTCCTTGTACTACCAACAACTATATTAGTTCAAGGGGAAGCTTTTCGAGCTCATGGATTGCCCCCCACAGCCAGCTCATGTTCACACATAAGGAGAAGATAAGGTAGGTTTCACCTTTTACCTTTCTTACTTCATTTTGCCACATGTTTTTTTTCCTCCTTAGCTTCTTTTAGTCATTCCTTAGATCAAATGCTAGCCGAAGTTAAAGATGAGATCATGAATGATTTTCTTGTTATTCCAAACACTTGAAGTCGTGAATGAGCTGCTCCATATTGTTGAAGTCTTGATTAGAGTGTCCTCTTCTTAATTTATCCTCTAAGCGTCCTTAGATTAGATATGATCAGCCACAATTCACGTCCTCATTTTGTAGTCCAACACTACCTTATAATTCATCTTCAATTCTGATCACATTGAAGACCATTGAGCTTAATGCTTCTTCTACCCATTTATGCCTTAACTTCTTCTTACTAGGCTTCTAGGAGCTTCTTTGATCCTTCTTGATGTCTTTCCCTTTATCATCTTTAGTCTTTTGTGTGTGACACCAAAACACATTCATCGAGAAGTCTCGGCCTAGTCATTGGGACTACGACCTCTCCTTCTTCTACTTGCTTCCTCCATAATAGTCAAAGCCACATTCTCATGCCATACCAACCACTTCCAGAGCCTTGTCAAGCTTATAATCACATGCAATTGGTGCCTCTCAAATTTACAATTAAAATCTTAATGGCACAACTCATCAAAGATGAAACAGAAGCGAATGAAGTATGAAGACACTAGAAACAGCTAAGGATAACTCTAAATGGAGTATGAAGATTATGTATATCATCAAGAATCCATTCTACTATGCATCACATTCTCATTTTCCTCTAATCCAATTTCAGGGTCAAAAATTAACTCCATGGAGTCCACCAGAGTGGGAAGCGCTGAAACCCATTGAGATCTTTATTTTAATCATTGGGAATGCAACTAAAGGGGGTGACGAAACCCTTACAAATAACCCACGGGTCGAGCTAAAGACCTTAAACAAGCTCTTTATGGGAAGCAACCCATATGTTCTTTAAAATTTTTATTTTATTTTCATTTTTTGATTTTTAGGATTTGATCTTCTGATTAATTGGTGTTATATTTGGTGTTATTGAATTTTTAAAAATGTTTATACAAGTTTCTATGTTTTGGTTTTCGTACGAACACATTTCAGAATCGGAAATTCGGAGAAAAAATGCAATCTGAATATGTTCGGATAACCACGACCTTCCCACCAGTGTATGACGTGGTGTTAAGTCGCTAGAAAACGAACAACAAAGCTTTAAATTTATAAGCCCGTTTCTTAAGAATCACACAATTCGCAAGTGCACGGATATGTCAATGTAGTACTTTGGGGTCGAACCATAAGGAGCAAACGGTTAGCTAGATAGATCTAAGCATTGGGAATACACACTCAAGCCTAATCTAAGCAAATAAGAAAGGTTGGGATTGTTTTTGGTTTTCTTAATAATCTATAAATAAAAGCAAGACAAGAAAGTAAAAAACTTAGATAAAGACAATAAACTTAAACAAAGAGAGCAAACATAAACTTAAAGGTGCAAACTTGAAATAAACTATAAACTAAGATGATGGACCAAGGGATGCTATAATGGATCCACTTATAAAGATGGTGATAATGGCGTTAGATCAAGCTATTGAGCACAAATTCATAACCAAAGGCAAGACTAGCCTAATCCACTCTCATGGCAAGATGCCATTTCCTTATCAATCGTATCCGGTCAACTCTCGTTTGTTGCAAATGATAAATCAATTAGGAATCATTAAGTGCAAGCCCATATAGTCAGTAATCAATCTAGAAAACAACTTTCATTGGCTAGATTGAAATAACAAGTATTTGGTTCTCCTAGGCATTTCATCGAACATCTTCGGGCGTGAAATGCATACATATCAAGATCTTAGTTAGCTACTCTAAAATCTAGCATTAAGCACACCAAATCCTTTGGAAACCTAAGATTAGCTATCCCTAAGATCATATCAAAACCTAAACTAAGTAGATCTAAACATCCTTGGTTCCATCAAAAAAATACTACTCACACAAAATTAAAAAAAAAAAAGAGATGAAGAGAAAGAGATAGATTTCATAGAAAAGGGTAGATGTTTGATCCAAGATACAAACTTAAAAAGAGAGACTCTTGATCTAAAATATCAAGAGAGAAAGCATAAAAATTCAATCTTAAAGAAGGAGAATAGTTATAAAAGTCTTGGATACATAAAACTTGGTTAAAGGGGTATTTATAGGTGAAAGGAAGCTACTTTTCTCGTCAATGTTATCTGGCATCGAACCAAGGGAGGTTAGCATCGACCCAAGGGAGGCTGGCATCGACCCCTGGGTCGATGCTAGGTCACGTTGGGCAACAACATTTTCAAAGGAAGCTAGCACCAACCCAAGGTGAGCCAGCATCGATCCCTGGGCCGATGCCAGGTCTCCTTGATAGCTTGTGGCTTGTTTCTTCTCCATTTGATGGCCTCCTTTGATCCCATCTTCTTCCATTGCTTTTAGAATTCAAATCCCTTTGATTGTTGGTCCTTTTATCCTCTAGAATCCATCATCTCAAGCTCTCAAATTGGTCTTCAAAGGTTGTTCATACAAATGTAAAGAAAATGATATGCAAATGCAAAATGATCCTAAACTAGACTCTAGACTCAAACCTAAGGATTCTAAGACTTATATGCAATATTTACAACCTATATGTGGATGAAACTAAACTAAAATGAATCAAAATATGCAAAAAAATATGTACACATCAACTACCCCGAACTTGCCCTTTGCTTGTCCTCAAGCAAACAACAAAGATCAAATCCGAAAGCGAGGTTTGAAAATGAGAATCCAAGCCAAAGTATGTCTAGAAATGCCTTTAACCCAATGTCCTAAAGAGTAGTATTATAGTGCATAAATCATGAATACTCGATGTACTTCGCCATACTCGTCACAAGAAATAGCTCTAGGCACCTAAGTTAAATATCCACATACCATCTTATCCACCTATCCCTTAACATTTAATTAAGCTTATGGCGTGCGGTCTTTACTTATGGGCAAGAAGTCTCAATCCATTCAGCTTGGAAATAAAAAAGGGGATGGATGTTTTTAGAAGTGTTTAAAGGAGGTTTCACTCAATTTTGATGGTGGTTTTCTCTCAACAACAAGTAATGCAAGACATATGTCAAAATCAAGGTAGTAACCGAACAACTTATGCATATAAAGCTATAACTTCCACTATTCTACGAATCCCGATTCCCATTAATTACCTACACTATCCGGATGTTTTCCCTTCTTAAAGATCTAGAGATCAAAACCCCACTTGCTCTTTCTTAGCATGATTCTCAAGATTTTCCAATGAGATCAACAACTCCCTTTTTTCGATTTTTGCTGAGCACTAAGAGACCCTTTTGTAATTCTATCAAACCCTTTGTTCTTCTAGAAATTTTCTTTAATTTGGAGTCACTATCACTAAATCAAAATCCTTGATTCATTTTTTTTCTTTTTCTTGAAAATTCACTAGTGATTCTCTTAACAATTTTTAATCCTTGAGACTTATGCTAGGAACTTACAAGACTTTGTATCTTTTAGACTCTTTTCCTTAAATTCTCTTTCCCTTATATTTTCTCAACTATGCTTGCATAACTTCTCAATTAAGAACAATCTTTTCAAGATTTTTACACTAGACTCACCAAGAACAACTCCCAAACCCATGTATATATTGAAAGACCCCTTCCTAAAATCTAGTTAACCTTAAAATGAGGCTAACTCTAAGGAAGCACTAGACTTTATCGTCCAACCTCAATTTACTCGAGTTTTTGCCCATGTGTGCATTTTCCGAAAGAGGCCTCACATTCAAACAATAAGGAAGGTCTAAAAATAAAGTTTTTTGGTTTCCAAGGTGGAGTAACTACTCTTAAAATGAGAGTAGCCACTTGAGTTAATAAGAGTGGTAAAATAAGGTTGAAACATAACTCAAGTGTTTAGTGTTTTCCATGGAAGAGTACTTTAAAACCATAAGCAAGAGAAACTAATTCCAATTAGGTTCACTTAGATGGGATTAGATTCAAATCCAATATGCTTTAATTTTCACAAAGAGCTCCGAGAAGCCAATTCAAAGCATGGATTTTCCAAATTTCTAAATGGTTCAAGCATCATAATACTAGTAATGAGGGCATTCAGTTGTAAGCATGACTAAGTCTACTTACAAGGCAAGGTTCTCTTTGAAAAATGCAATCCTATATACTCTAAGCACCTAAGTATTCACAAATTGATGCAAACTGCATGCAAATTTTTGAAAACAAATTGAAAATCTTTTTGTATTTTTGAAATTTTTTTGATTTTTTTTGGTTTTTTTTATAAATCATAACTATCTACAATGCATGACTCAAATATGGCAAAAGGAAAATATGAAAACTAAAATAAGCATTAGTTCCAAGGATCCTCCCCTGGACTTAAATTTCACCGTCCCGGTGAATTCCAAGCCGTGAGATTCACCTTAAAAAAAATAACGAAAACCGAAAATATGAGATGATATTTACAATGGTTGTAGGTTGTACCTCTTTCTTTTAGGGTGATCTTGGTGTTGTGGATTCTCTCCTCTTCCTCATCCGCTTGTAAGCTTTCATGTTGGGGTCGTTTCTTATGTGCTCTCTCATCTCCACCAAAGATATTGGAGCTTCCGCGACTATTGAGGTGTGTGCTTGAGCAATGCTTCCTTCCGTATCTCCACTCCTTAACTCATGTCTCATTGCCTCCTTAGGTCTTCATTGTCACGGTTCACCTATTCCTCAAATGCTCTCCTTTCTTCTTGAATAGCCCTTAGGAGTTCCCTTTCTCTCCTTGTATGTGGAACGAATGGAATTAGATTGGTGGTGGTGCTTTTGGCGGCGGCGGAACCATCCGCGCTTGTCTCCCCATGGACTCTTATCATCCTCATTTCAATTGAAGCTTCTGTTTCATTCTCTCTACCCGAATGCACGAAGATGGCATTGTTCAATGAGCTTATGCTTGTTACCTCATCGTAAGGAAGACTTTCCAGTATTGAATTTGTTGAAGAGGTACTCCATCTGCTCGTTTTGTTGATTCGAATGAAACACCAATTTATGAGGTCTCTAAGAACTATGGGATCTCTCACAAAGCTTGGTTCTCAGAACGGTACTTGAGCTCTCTTGAATAACGGCGTTAGGAAACTCCCAAATAGAATTGTTGGAAGGGTCGTTGTCTTAGCCCATTTACCTTGGAAGCTCACCATGTGTACCGCTATATTGATGTTGGAACCAAAATCATCATCTTTTGCATATTCCTTCCATTATTCCAAATCTTCCTTTAGCCCTCGAAATAGGAGAAGTACTTCGCTTCGGTGTACCGTTCCAATCTCGGTCCTAGCAAAAAGCGTGTTGGCCAATAGTTTTTGAACATATTTTATTACCGGGTTTCTTATTCTCGAAGACTTAGGATTTGCCTTTGTGAATGGTCCATCAGCTATGAGGTCCCCAAAAGCGTTAATTTTTTCCTAATAAGGGAACCTAGCTTCCTCTGCTTGTGGTAGATCATATGCCTTGAAAACTTCAAAGATGCTCATTGAGTATTCCTTGTCCCTTATCTTGAAGTTTAGATACCCATATCTTGCCTTTGGACGTGATGGTGCATTGTAGACAATCTTCATCATCGCAAGAAAATCCTTCACCTCTTCCTTATAGAGGGGTTCACTCATGTTAATCAAGCATTGGAGATTCATTCCTTCAAGTAGATAGCATAATTCTTCATAAAGCCCCATAGCTTGTAATACCCTTTTCCCCATGAATTTTTTAGGCTCGCAGTCTATCTTTTCAAAGAATCTCCTTTCTTCCCTCTCCTCATTCCAATTGGCATCTTCGATTCGTAACGGATGAGCTGGAGGTGTCTTTGAGACCGGGCGCCTTACGATTGGCTGCCCTTGAGGAGTGGTTTTAGGTGGCATCGATGCTCTTCTTGAAGTTGTTTCTCCCTTAGAGGTAGAAGCTTACTTGGATTTTCTTTTTTGAAGTTGAGCTCCTTTTGTACCTCTTGTGTTTGGTGCCATTATGCTTGTTCACTCAATTGATTCCTACACTGAAATAATGTATATATGTAAGTTCCAAACATTTATGGCTCAAAAATCTTTGAATTAAAGAAGGCTAAATTGTCAAGGAACCTTCTCAAGGCATCAAGGAACATAAAATTAATGAAATAGATAACTCAAGATGACCAAAATTCAGAGAATTACAAACTTTCAAATTTTACAACTCAAACCCATCACCAATCCAAAATCATAGATTGAAATGGTCATAACTTTTTTTTTACTCAACGAAATTGCAAAATTATTGTTGGAAACTTCATATCTATCCTTAGGCTATCATTTGAGATCATCAAATCATTCAAATGCATGAAAATTTGAAAATGCTACTATTCATATTCAAGAACACTTCGAGAATACACTTTTCAAAAATTTCAAATGAGCACCAAATCTTCTAATCTAAGCCATTAATCATTATTCCCAAGCATTCTCTAAGCTATTCTAACCATGAGCACAACTTATTTCAAGCTTAGAACTCCAAAATTAAAGAATCCAAGAATCTAAGAAAGTTTCAACATTTCTTCAAAATTTAAAGATTAGAGACATACCTTAGGTTCACAAGAGATAAATGCAAGGAATGATTCACAAGAGAATCACTTAGCAAATCAAGTTCAAATTTTCGAAAATCCTAGAGGGAAATTTCGATTTCTTCTAGCAAATGAGAGAGAGAGAGAGAGTTTCTTGCTAAGAGTTTAGGAGAGAGAGAAAAGTAATGGAAATGAAAGAGAAAAGCTAATAAAACATGTGCTTTAATAAAATATTTGCAAATTACTCACTTTTCTCTTCATTTCTCAACAATTTGCCCAACATTTCAAAAATTGAGGAAAGTGTTAGAATCTTTTCGGGAATCCGTTTGGTAGATGCTTCGTTCATTGTCACACCCCTATAAACCAAAATCCGAAAACTTATATTAGATACTTAAGCATATAATATAGAAAATTGAAATTAAAAATGTTTATTTATTTGACAAAGTGGGTTTTTCTTCTTGGGAATGTCTCCCAAGGGCGCTTGTTTATAGTCATTAGCTTGACTTTTAAGCGGTTCATGGCGATGGTGCATTGAGGAGAACGAGACAACTCGCTCCTCTAGTATTGTATCCGCTAAGTATGGCTTGCGTCTTTGCCCAATCACCGTAAATTCTTCTCTGGAACGGTTCCTTAGAGTGATCGAACCATGCGACATTACTTCTTCAACTTCAAAATGACACGACCATTTGGACTTCAACTTCACCGGGAAGAGTTTGTACCGAGAGTTCAACAATCGAACTTTATCTCCTTTCTTGAAGTCTCTCTTGAGAATCTTATTATCATGAAAAGCCTTTGTCTTTTTATTATAGATTTTGGAGCTCTCATAAGCATTTTGCTTCAAGTTTTCAGGTTCTTCCAATTGACTAATCTCCTTTCCGCGACTTCCTTGTAGTCAAAAATAAGTTTTGTTGGTGTCAAAAACAGTCATCTCGAAATAAACGTCCAAGATCGCATCTTTAATCAAACTTACTCGGAAACACGACCAACGTCTGGACTCGTCGTCGTCTAGACTTAGCATCAACTAGACTTACCGTTGTCTAGACTTAACGTCGTCTAACCTTACCATCATCTAAACTCTCCGTCGTCTAGACTTAACGTCGTCTAGACTTATCGTCATCTAGACTCACCGTCGTCTAGACTTGCCGTCATCTAGAATTGCCGTCATCTAGATTTGCCGTCGTCTAGACTTACCGTCGTCTAGACCGCAAGCCAATTGGGGTCTAGACGATCTATCAAAGAAGTCTATCCGTCCGCGAGAAACTAACGCACCCGAATGCTAAAGTTAGCATCAATGACTGTCGGACAACTCTCACAAGGCCACACGATACAACCTTCAGAGCGATACAAAACCACTGAAAGCATCGGAGAACCGCGTCGTTTCGGAGAACTATCTAAATGCCAATTGGCACCAAACCTACGAACGAGTCTTGATACCGATTGGCGACTGAACTAAAGGCTGGACTGAACGTTGATCGGAACCAAGACCGGAGATCCGTCTTGGTGCCGGTTGGTGCTAAGACGCGGACAACGTTCAGCCGTATCCGCTGACTGAACCACGTCCTTTCCAATCGTCGTCTCCTTCGAATCGTCACTTGATCTTCTCTCGTTTTGTCTCGATTGTAGTTTTCGTCAAACCGTCGTAATTATTATCGGAAGGATTCATCCTTCTTACGAGATTGCGTATCAATCGTATAAAACGATGACGGTTAATTTAAACACCGGAAGAGTCTAAACTTTACGATTGGTCTTATCATTTCACAAACTATCACCGCATAGTCATACGGAGAACGATTTCACCGAAAGGAATCATAAAAGTCACTTAGCCGCGAAATGGCCAGAAAGGGCCCAAACCGCGGTAACAGTCTGCTTACGATTTCAGACGAAGATCGGCCCATTAACAATGACGGTTTATCCAGATTTTGCAATAAAGTCAAGATTCGAGATAAATACAGAAAGTCAAGATTCAAGATAAATACGGAAGATCGAGAAGATAAGGAAGGATCTCGAAAAAGGATATCTGCGAATCAAGGAAAAGGAATATTTCCATGAAGAGATAAGCACGAATCGAGGACGAAAAAGGAAACGATCCAAGCCCACGAAGATCTATATAAAGGGTGCGAAGGATGATAAAAAAGGGGACAACCCAATTTTCGTCACCGCAAAACACTTAGAAAAAACTAGGGTTCTTACTTTGTTTTCGTTAGTGAGCAGCGTCTCAACTAGGTTACGAGTCTATGCTGTAATTCTAGGTAATCGTCGCCAACAGTTCTTGCGGCCACGGCTTAACACCGGTTGCGCACGCTCAGACCACGAATTTGAATAAGATCCCTTATACTTTCTTCGTTATCTGTGTGTTTCGGTTGTTGTTATTCGTATCCGTTCATGTTTTGATCCACAATTCTCTTTTCGTGTTCATACTATTTCTTATTACGAATCATGTTTCTTTACTGTCGTTTTACATATCGCGCTTCACAATTTGTTTCGTATTGTCTTTACTTCGCTATTCATCTCAATTTTGTCATACGAATCTCGTTAACCCGAATCTCGCAATCTGTTC
This sequence comes from Anastatica hierochuntica, assembly GCA_900406275.1. NCBI lineage: Eukaryota > Viridiplantae > Streptophyta > Magnoliopsida > Brassicales > Brassicaceae > Anastatica > Anastatica hierochuntica. The sequence continues at coordinate 10,407 of OVAN01015500.1, forward strand.
GCATATTCGTTTTACTTGCGCTTTTTGTTTGATCATATCTCGCAGCTTAGTTTCGTATTCTTTCTCCATTGACTTTCGTATTCACTGCTTGATCTGTCGATTTTTGGCTACAGAGAGTCCGTGAACCACATAACTTTGACAGTGAGAATTTCGGTTCCCANGAGGGGACACGCGATATCTTTCACGTCAAACAACAGATCAGGTATGAACACCGACGAATAGAACAACAACCCAGCTTGCGAAGGCGGCAACGCCGATGCCACCGTTGAAATCACTCCAACAACGAACATCACCGCGGTCAACGCTGACCCAAACATCGC
>OVAN01015501.1:0-11285 GCA_900406275.1 Anastatica hierochuntica
TATAAATCGAGTTACAAAAAAGTCGCTAATATACGACCAAAATATGACGTCGTCAAATAATCGTTAATTTGCATTTGTGGTAGAAATCATTAAAACGTGGCTAACTTAGGACTACAACGAAGTCGTACAAATGTCGCTAATCTCCAGCCCATTTACGCAATTGCAAAACCGTCATTAATTTGCCACTCCTAGTTCAATTTTAAAACGGTCGCTAAGATATGACCAAACACTATGGTCAAAAACTGGTCGTTATTTTGCGTCATCTAAAACAGTCTTTAAAACGTCGCTAATTTGCCACTCTTAGAGAAGTTATAAAATGGTCGCTAAGATATGACCAAACAATGTGGTCAAAAACTGGTCGTTGTTTTGCGNCGACGATTAAAAACGTCGCTAATTAATGTTGCTATTTTGCATCTGCACATATAGTTATAAAAATGTCACTTATATACGACCACATAGGAATGTTGTAAAACAGTCGCAAATTAGCGACTGTTTTGCGACTAAATTCTTTTGCGACGAAAAATTAGCGACTCGATGATTTAGTCGCAAATAAGTCGTAAACACCTCTTTTGCGACTACTTCGTGACCAATTCTGCAATGGCGAATGATCTGTTTTCTTGTAGTGGGCAGAGGTGGGAATAGTCCAAGGCAGAGCTGTCACCGAAGTAGCTGGAACCTCTCGTGCCGGAAAAGAAATCCTGGTAAAGGCGGTTCAAGCTGGGGAACCGGAGGAAACCTGAAAGTTGCGAAAGCAGAGTGCCAGTTCTGCGAGACCGGACCTAGAGGGTTCCAAGACACTACTGCGAGAGCTGCATCCCTTGGTAAGAAAATCATCGTTTTGCCTTAGTTTCCTTTTCCAAAAATTTTCCAGAAATAACAGGTTTCTATTTTGGGAAAGTTTCCTCTTTGGACAGATTTTCTTTTTGGAAAAGTTTCCATTTATGGCAAGTTTCCATAAATGGAAAGTTTCTGTTTTTAGTAGGTTCTAGAAGGTCTAACCGTGTTCCTGTTGCATGGTTCCTCATCTAGAAAAGGGTCTTCATGGGGTAAACATGATAAGGGAGGTCCATCAGGAGTGGGAGCTGAAGGTGGATCTTCATGGGGCAGACAAGACGGAGGGGAAGAGGAGGAGAAGTCATAGTAACAAAGATGGAGGTCAGACACTTGGCAGGCAGATTGACCATTAGGCCAAGGTGAGGAGGTTTTCAGTTTCGTTGCATTCGGTAGTCGTTTAACTTACTTGTTAGTCTAAGGTTACTCTGACCAGTGCCGAGCTATAAGTTTTGGCACGAATAAAAACTATGTAATATTTAATGCTAAATGACATAAGGTCTTATACGTCTAAGTGAATTTGATTGATTGGGTCGATAACTCGAGCCTAGGTGAGAACCTGTGTGAGAATGTAAGTCCTAAAATGACTAGGGTTAATTTGACATTGGTTTAGAATTACGGAAGATGATAATAGGTCTAGATTAAATCGTTGATGTGATTCTCTGATGGATAGTCGCCTATCCAATTTACGGGTGTGATGTACCCCGCCCTGGGACTCAGGACCCCGGGGGAATCGAGTGGTTTATGAGTAGTAGGACATTCGCGTCGGGCTAGACGGAAAGGGCTGGAGAGGAAGTGGCCATATGGTTGTGCCCTACGTCCAAAGTGTTAAGGCGGGAGGGTAGCTGGGTCAATGGACCTCAAAGCCCTGAGCCGTAATGGAATGTCATAATCCCTAGCGAGGGAGATCCCGAGGACCGACCAAGATGAAGCAGGGTTACGGGCAGTGAGACAGGCAGTGTGAAGGCTTACCCATGTGATTGTGCCGAGCCCACCTACCCACCAAATGGGAGGGGTTCAAGGCTGGTTGGGTGGCATGATCTGTAGGAAATGGGTTGATATGCCAATTGTTTGTTAAGATGCACTAGGAAAGCGAAAGGGTTTGCGAAAGTTTAAAGAAGTGTGTAGTAGGCTAGGACTATTTTTCACAAAGACGTTTTCAATTTGATAGTTGCTTGCCATGCATAATAGGTGTCCTCTGTGGGGTTTAGGATTAGGTCTGGACTTTCAGGGTTAAGCGGATATCGGGTGAGGCGGAGTCGGGTTTTTCCTCACTGAGTGGCTTGTTTGAAAAATCAATCATCCCTCTCTCTTTCCTTTTTTTTTCTTTTGGTGTTTCTGCAGGTTGCAGTTAGAAGTGGATAATTAATCATCAGTTGGTGAAGTTTAAACCGGTTTTGACGGTACTATATGGGACATTTCCGGTTTCCTCAGGATAAGGATGTTACAGAATTGTTAAGTGGAAGAGAGAGAAGATTATGTGGAGTGTTAAAAACTATAAAATGTGGTGTTGAATTTAATAACCAATGTACATAGTCTTACTGTAAATTAGGTGTTTAAACTCTCTTGTGTTATTGAGCTCTAAGGCATCAATATTTATACAACAAAACCAATGAATCATAATCCCCTAAAAACCCGGAGATTTACAACCTTATTTGATTTTATCAAAAGAGATTCTATATATATCTCTTAGAAAATATACTAATGCCATCTCTCACCGCGTCGCATACATAATGGCAGTCATGCTCAATATGTTTTGTTCGTTCGTGAAAAACGGAATGGAAGCGATATGTATCGCAACCTTGATGTCGCAAAAGAAGCGGGTTACCGTGACTTGTTCGACACTTAATTATTTCAGAAGACTTCTCAACCATTTGACTTCATGTAAAGTAGCTGCCATCGACCTATATTTTGCTTCTGCAGAGGAGTGAGAGACGATCTGTTTCTTCTTTGTCTTCCATGCAATCGGAGAACCACCAAGCATGACTACGAAAGCTCTCAAGGACCGGCGAGTTAAGGGACATGAGCCCTAGTCTGCGTCACAATAGATGGTAAGTTTCAAGTCCGTAGTGGATTTAAGAAGAATACCTTGGTCGAGGGATCCTTTGAGAAATCGGACCACACGTAAAGCTGCCTCCGAGTGAGTTTCTTTTGGTTTTTGCATAAACTGAGTCAGAATGTGAATTGCATAACTTACTTCCGATCGTGTGTGTGTGAGGTAAATGAGTTGCCCAATTAAGCGGCGATATTGTGATGGATCTACAAGATCCGGGCTGTCGACAGTTGCCAAGTGATGGTTTTGTTCGAGAGGCGTCAATGTCGGCTTACATCCAAGATTTCCTATTTCCGCCACAATGTCAAGAGCATATTTGCGTTGGGACAAAAAGATACCTTCCGGACCCCTGCTTACTTCAATGACAAGGAAATATTTCAACTTTCCCAAGTCTTTCATGGAGAAGCATTTGCCTAAATATTCTTTAACCTTGTGCGACATGTAATTGTTGTTGCCACTAATAAGTAAATCATCAACATAAATCAACACTCGCAGCTCCAATCCATTCTTGTTATAAGAGAACAAAGAATAATCATCATAAACTTGTTGAACCCAAACTTAAGTAGAGCATCAAACAATTTCTTAAACTAACAATGAAACCAGCAACAAGGAGCTTGTTTTAAACCATAGAGTGATTTCTTAAGCCGACACACTTTACCCGGGTGAATATGTCGAAATCCAGGAGGCAATTTCATGTATTCTTCTTCGTCAAGATCACCATGAAGAAAAGCATTATAGACATCCATCTGATAAACCTCCAGTTGTTTACAACAACTAGACGAAGGAGAGTCCGTACCGTGGTGAGTTTAACAACATGCGCAAAAGTTTCTTTGTAGTCTTCTCCTTCAATCTGCTTACTTCCATTGACAACACACCACGCTTTGTATCTTTCAATAGTCCCACCTGCATTGTATTTAATTTTATACACCCATTGACTATCAATTGCTTCTTTACCCGTAGGGAGGCCGGGAATGTCCCATGTCTTTGCGACTTCAAGAGCGTCAACTTCTTTCACCGTTGCGTCATCCCAAACTTTAATTTTAACAGCTTCTTTGAAATTCTTTGGCTCAAAATCGGCGATTATATCAGCGAGATAAGCATGATGGCCTGGAGAAAAATTAGCATCGGAAACAAACATTGATAAAGGATATTGTGAATTACCTTGGACCGATGCAGAAGACTTGTATATGGTGTCATGTGAAGATGATGGAGCCTGATGGGTTTGTGCATTTTCCGTATAAGTGACATAATCCTTGAGTTTATTTGATGGTTGTCTCACTCTCTGACCAAGGTCGAGTGTATCAGTAACTTGTCCTTGTTGGTTTGTGGTCGGAGAAGATGATACAAGCTTATTTGTGGTAGTATTATCAAAGGCGTTCGTAGGGGCGACACCAGGAGCTAAAACCGGAAGAGGTGTCGCGGTCAAGGGTTGAAATGGAGCTAGAGCAGGTGGAGGCGGAGCTGTCGGGGACTGCTCCGGAGCTGGAGGGGATAAACTCCCCTTGTCTCTCGGCGTCAGGTTGAGTATCTAATCATAATCAAGAGTTGTTTCTTGACGCGAAAGGTAAGTGGGAGACGTGTTAGGTCTAGCAAAAAGGAACATGTCTTCTTTAAAAACCACGTCACGCGAGACAAGGAACTCATTTTTCTCAATGTCAAATACTCGCTAACCTTTCTTTCCAAACGCATATCCAAAAAAAAACATAAACGGCTCCTGGTGACGAACTTGTCCTTGATTCTTGAAGATCGATGAACATAACAAGAAGAGCCGAAAACTCATAATTGTGTATAGTTTGGAGGACTCCCGTGTAAGACTTCATAAGGTAAACGGCCTTGATGTAAGCTTGTGGGAGTGCGGTTAATTAAGTAGGCTGTTGTGAGTACCACTTATCCCCAATGCTCTGGCGACATTGAGAATGTTTCCTCTCTACCCGACCGTTCTGTTGTGGTGTCCCAACACAGGATGTTTGATGAACAACTCCTTGTGCACGAAAATGAGAGGTAAGACACATGAATTATGTCATGTTATCACTTCGAACTGTCTTGACACTTTTCCCAAATTGTTTTTCCGCATATGTCAAGAAATTAGTGAGAATGGACGAACTTCTGATTTTTCAAGCATAAGGTATGTCCATACAACTCTTGAAAAATCGTCAATAATAGTAAAAAAATACATTGTGCCCCAAGAAGAAGGAGTTAGGTATGATTCCCAGACATCATAATGAATAAGACTAAAAATATCATCTGCTTTATTATTACTATAAAAAACACTTCTCTTATTTTTTTGGCTTGAAAACATGTGTCACAAGATTTAGAGCCAACAGAAGAACCAGAAATCATGGGTAAACTAGAAAGGGAAGAAAAACTTGGATGTCCTAAACGCAAATGCCACAAATCAGGATTGGAAGCAACATTGACACGATGTGTTTTTGCTGCAACCATATCAGTGAAGTAGTAAACCCCATCACGCTCTTCACCGGTTCCAATCAAATTCCTCATAAAACGGTCCTGCAAAACACAAATAGTATCAGCAAACGTAGTGAAGCAATTCGTTTGCTTTATCAATTTTGAAACAGATATTAAAGTGCATGTGAGACTCGACACATATATGACATTAGACAAAGATTTGCGGTTAATGTAATGTTTCCCGCGTGTAAGGAAAAGGTTCGGCTGCCATCTGCAAATCCCACCGAGCATGGTGGTATAGAAGCGATGTCAATCATCAAGGAAAGATCCCCAATCATGTGATGAGATGCTCCGGTGTCGAGTATGACATCACCAAAGTCAAGCTTAGGAGAGATTTTATCATTGTCTGATGACTTTTCTTGGACTAATCGAGTGAGAGCTCTCCATTGATTGGGTGTAAGGTTTGGTATAGCCAAAGGATTTGAACTTGTGGCATGAGCTGTGGTGGCGTAGCCTCTTCCACGTCCATACCCTCTTCCTCGTGAAGCACGACCTTCTCTGCCTCAGGGAGCTGATCTGTTACGATCGTTCTCTTTATTCATCCACTATCGATATCCATGAAGTTTCCAACAGTCTCTCTTTTCATGCCCACTCTTACCGCAATGAGAGTAGAGAACAAATCGATCGTGTGGCCTAAGAATCCTATCATGTCTTGCTTCAGCTCGATTATCGGTTTTAGTGGGATCTGCGATCTACCGAGACACAAACCCGACCGCATCCTGTTGTGATTCACCAAACTTTGCCGATGAAAGCCTCTGCTCTTCTCTTATCACTTTTGCGTAAGCTTCCCCAAGAGAAGGAAGTGGATCTGACCCGATAAGATTTGTACAAAGACTTCTAAATCGAGCATCGTCTAAGCTAAGAAGAAATTCATGGACTTTGTCTTCTTCTCTATTTTTCGATATGTCTTGAGATGCACCACAAGTACACATTGAAAGCGGTCAATAAATCGCGTATTCTTCCCAAAGCATACTCAATCGCCTATAGTAGTCAAGAACAGAGTCACTATTCTGTTGACATGAGGCGAGTTGCAATTTTATTTGGTGCAATCTCACCTTTTTCTTCACAGAGAAACGCTGCTTAAGGTCATTCCACAGTTGACAAGCATCAGAGATGAAATTCCCAGTAGAACGTTCCTTTAGTTCAATAAATGATCGAATCCAACCCACAATCATTGAATTAATTGTGAGCCAGTTTTCGAGTTCTTCTCCTGGAGAAGATGGATTCTTAAGTGTGTCGTTAATGAAGGCGGTTTTACGCTTTTCTTGTAATGCGTTTTGATCTCGGTGGCCCATTCACTATAGTTTTCTCCATTTAGCAAAACAGAGGTGATCATAGCTCCGAAATTGTCGGAGCTAAAAAGTGTGTACGGAGAGAGTTGAATAATCTCTCTCTTCTCGCAGCTTTGATGCGTTGAGCTTGACGACGGTGTTGACTCGTCGCCCATCTTTTTAGATACAGAAGTCGACTTGTGTCGCTTCTAAGTTGAGCTTTAGCTTTTGTAACCTAAAGCTTCGGAGAAAAGAAATCAGGGAAGGATTCGCTTTGATACTATGTAAATTAGGTGTCTACACTCTCTTGTGTTATTGAGATCTAAGGAATCGATATTTATACAATAAAACCAATGAATCTTAATCCCTTACAATCGAGAAGATTTACAACCTTATTTGATCTTATCAAAAGAGATTCTATATCTATCTCTTAGAAAATATACTAATATATATCTTCTAGAACCCTCCAATACTTACAAATTCAACACCCTATTTTTGTACTTTTTATATTTTACATCATCTTCTCTCTTTTCTACCTAATTGTTCAACACTCATTCAACTTTTACATTTACAATGGTTTTGTTTAATAAAATCAACACTCTACCCACAATTTCTATCTAGTATTTTTCTTTTTTTTACTTATATTTTGTAATTAACAATTTTTTTGTATCCAAATCTAACAACGAAGTCTATATTTATATACCACAAGAAAGTGTGAATTTTTGTATAAAAAAATTAAAATAATAAATAAGGTTATTATATATAATTGATGTTAAATAATTAGAAGTGAAAGAAAAAACAAAAAAATTCAAATATCTAATAGAAAATAGATACATAGTGTTGACAAAAAATAGATATATAGTTTTGGTGAATTCATTTTTAAGTTGAATGTCACATCATTTTTTTTTTTTTTCAACACCCTCATTATGGAGTTTCAGCTGTTGAATTTTTATTCAACAACCTCATTGCACATAATCGAAGTAATCTAATAAAAAATGGTCATGTAACTCCGCATGGTTGCAAATTCAACAAATTTATTTCTCAACTAGATCGATAGACCGAAAGATAATTATTTTGTGAAAGATCCTCTTTGAAAACCCATTTCAAACTTATTGTTGATTTTGCAATTAAAAAAAAAATTAATCCACATTTCATGAATTAACATATCGTTATGTTGAATACATCCCTCCTTTTGAAATTTTCCCAAATTGAAAACGATAACTTGAAATAACCAAAGACCAAGTGAAATCGCACCTTTATCGTTTATGATTCACAAACACGTTTACGCAAATTCTAGAGATACCAAACATGAGAAGGATTCATCGTATATAAAAGAAGAGGAAGATTTTGATCGTGTCTACTAGTAAAGAGAGAGAGAGAGTACAATTTCGAAGATCAAAAACCCAAAGATAATTTATCTAATATTTTATATATGAAAAAATCTCTAGATAAGTACAAACTAGAAACTAACTTTAGTTTTTAAGAGTTTATAATTATATAGTATGCCAATGAATATCTATCTTATTAAAAGTAAAGAAATAGACATTTTCATGTGTGATCTTTCTAAGTGAACATATTTTAGAAAATTTATTAAATGTATCTAATAAATTAAAATAATTCTAATTATTCATTTACATATTCCAACAAATATATTAGAATATTCTAATATTTTTTCACTTATCACTATTAAAATTGTAAACCAACACAATTTAAAATCATCAATTTTTATCAAATTGAAATATAGTTTTTTTGAAATTTAAAATAAATTCATAACTTTTAAAATAATTATATTATAATATTATTATTTTCTAAACAAAATTTGTTACAAAAATTCAAAAAAGTGAAAAATTTTTTAAAAAATCTACAAATAATTTATAAATATTTTATATAAATTATAAAAATTTAAATTTCGTCATCTGATGTTTTTTTTTAAATACTCTAACTGGTTTTGTTCTACGGTATTTCGGCTATTGGATATTATCCGAACTGAACTCATACGAGTAACCGAGACAATATAAAAGTTCGAAAATCTCAAATCTAAACCCGAACCCAAAATTCGATATAACTGAAAATTCTAAAAGATTTGAATGTGAACCCGAATATTGAACTTGAAATAACCGAGAATTGTAAACTTGATATTCGAAAAATCTAAACATGATCAATAATATATATAATTATTAAAAAAACTCGTGTGGTTGCGCGGATCGAAAATATAGTAATACTATTTAAAAGATAATTCATTAAGGGTATTTATAGTATGACGAATCAATGACAATAAATTTATAGCATAGAAGCAGAAAAATCATCTAATCAAACAACCATTTTAGATATTTTCCTTTTATCTATCCAACCAAACATCATATTCTTTATGAAAAAGTATATATTTGAATAGAAAATGATCATTTAATTCTTCATATTTTCGAATTAAGCAAAATTAATTCTTAATTATCCTCTTTGCGGATCATTTTCGACATAGTTATTGATTTTGCGAATTGAAAATAAAAGTAAATCAACTTTTCATGACTTAACTTATCGTTAAGTGAATGATTCTTCCCTTTTTTATTTTTTAAAACTAGGTTTGGGCATATGTTCGAATCTGAATTATCCAAACTGAATCGACGCAAAAAAGGTAATATGGTTCGGGTTCAGTTCCTTGAAAATATCTGATCAAATCTTGTCGTTGATTACTTTGTTTGGTAACATAATTTATTTGATTCTAGATGCGTTGAGAGGGTTTTGATCAAAATTTAGAGACACTACAGATGAGAATATTTTGTCGTATATAAAAGAAGAAGAGATCTAGATCGTCTTCGCTAGTAGAGAGAAAGATTTATGACCAAAATAAATTTATCTAATATTTTATGTAAGAATAAATCTTTTCGGATAAGTACAAACTATAAATTAACCATAATTTTATAAAAATATAAATATCTAAATTCATAATGTGCCAATGAATATAATAATATAAAAAATTGATTATGGGTAAAGATGGAATGAAGAATCAATGAAAATAAATCTACATCCTAGAATCAGATAGATCAGGTTACCAAACAACTATTTTGATATTTTTCTTCTATCCATACAACCAAAAATTATTTCTTTTTTAAAAAGATATCTATATTTTAATTAAAAAATGATCATTTAACTCATCATGTTTTTTATTGAAAGAATTAATAGAAAACAACATAAATCAATGTTCTATCGCTTATAGATCCTTAAGTTGAGTGATTAATCCCTCCTTTTTTTCCAAATTGAAAACAAAAAACTTTGAATGACCAAAGACTAAGTGAAATAGCACCTTTACCGTCTTCGATTCACAAACACGGTAATGCAAATTCTAGAAACACTAAACACGAGAAAGATTTGTCATCTAAAAAGAAAAGAGGATCGTGATCGTCTCTGGTAGTTGACGTAGAGAGAGAGTGTGTACAATGTCGGGGATCAAAGACCGAAAGAGTTTATCTAATATTTTATTATATAAAGCTGAACGCGTTCGACGTGAACGCGACACGTAGGCAAAATTATAATTCACCAGATTTTGACACGTGTATATTTTTAATTAGATTGTGACATGTGTCATTTGAAAATTAGAAATTATTCTAAACTTTCCTATTTATTAGTTATTTACTTTTTAAAGAAGATAATTAACAAAAAAAATGGAAACATATTAGATTGTTTTAAAATGACAACTATATAAATGAAAATTAAATAAGAGAAAAACAACAAAATAGTAAAATAAAAATTATAAAATACACAGAAGATTTATAATATATAACATTATAAAATTAATAATCTAATACATGCTTCATAATAGTTATTTTATAGAATATAAAATTTTAAGTTTTAATTTTTTACATTTGATTCATCACAAAAGAATTATTAAAAGTTATAAGAATAATTAAGGCTCAAAATATTTTTTTTAAATGATTGATATTTATTCAATTCATTTTTACCTAATATGAAATATATAATTTATTTAAAAACACTATTTTCATTCATAAATATTGTTTCTTATAATGTTCGACGATCTAAGTCAATTTAATATTTTTTACTCGGGATACAAAACACATCGATGAATAACTAAATGTGGATTTAAACTAAAATTTACTTACACGAGCTATAATTACACATATTATTTGAATTTAGATTTTAATATAGAATCTACTCATATGAACCATAATTATACAATTTATAAATTTTAAACATTAAATGTTTTATTTTTACTCACGTATCGCGCGAACCATTATCTAGTTTTATATGTAAAAAAATCTATAGATAAGTACAAACTAGAAACTAACATTAGTTTTATAAGAATCAATACTATAAAAGACTTTTATAGTATTTTGACACATCATCTACTATAAAAAAAATATATGTGGCATTTCATTTTTTGCTCTAAAATATCAAAACAAAGTGGATATTAGCCTCTCGACGAATCCTCTTCTGTAACATTCTCTTCTCTCATCTCTTTAATTTCCAAGAAACAATTAACACCATTAATCTTCTTTTCTTTACTGTTATCCGCTTGAACAGAACTTCTGCATTTGATTGGAGAATCGAAGAGACAGATCCATGAGTAGTTTAAATTGGAGTCCCAAGAAGCGTCAATTATCAAAAGATTAATTTACAGAAATACATTTAAAAGGAAAAGAAATTTTACATTT
>OVAN01015502.1:0-11284 GCA_900406275.1 Anastatica hierochuntica
GCTTATGTGTCACATTCTGATTGGCTTTTAGTGATTTTTCGAGTAAAGAAAAATTCTTTCGTGCATTATTGACAAAACTAACCCTACTGAAAATTTTAATATTTTGTAAAATAAAAACGTTGATTCTTAATAAAATAATAGCTCGACTTTAAATCCAATTAGCACTGAACATTTAAAAAAAAAATACTTTCATCGTATTGAAGAACACATCGACGACTAAAGCAATATGAAGCCCTAACTATTTACAAATTCTCAAGATCGCATACTATAGAAACTTTAGTCGTCGTAAGTTTACCTATTCACGTTGTTAAACCGATTTTCTAATCTTCTCTATATCGCTTGCAAGTAAAATTACCTACTCAATACTAGATCTAGATTGTAACATATGTAGGTCACCTAAACATTTTATTTTTTGTTAGAAGGTTTCCATTATAACTTAAACATAATTTTCAAAATCCGCCTTTTAAGTTTGCTGCTGGTTATGCTTACTCTTATCTACTTTTCAGCCTCTCCATCCATGAAGGTATGGAGGGTTTTGACACATCATATGTTTCCAAACAATTTACATTGTCTTTGTGATTTTGACATAGATTGTGTTTCTGGTTTGATTGTCCTTTGCCAGTGAAAGTGATTAAAAATATTGCAGCGACGCTCAGGTGTAAAGCACTTGAACCTAACCGAAAATCCATGTGAGAGATTAATCTCACACTTAGATTGATTAGGTTTGAAAGAAAGGGAGAAGCAATGGGACGAATCCCGTATGAACTAGAGATGAATTGAATGAAGCTTTTGTTATTGATTGTATCGGAACCTTACAAAATAAGAATTGAAATTACAAAGAGGAGAATTAAGTTTGTGTGTTGTTCTAGAAGCCTAATAATGCTAGCCCCCTTTACTGGCTATCACCCCTTCTCTTTTATAGTCTCCCCCTTAGTTTCAACTACCTGATTACGTAATATCCTCTCCCCTGATCACGAGATCTGTTACCTCCACCTGACCAGGTCCATCGTTGTTACTCCTGTTTACTCAGACCATTTCTATTTCATGGGTTTGCGAAATCGAGGCCCAACAGTTTCCCCCAGCGTCTAGGCCCAGAAGCTTCTTGGGCCTAGATGCGGATCCTGCCCAGATTTCGCAATCATTAACTCTCGCGACAGATAACTATCAATCTTCAATGTGGAGATTCGATTTGTTTAAATTCGACGGTATAGATTTGCTGTGGTTAATCAAACAATCAAAGATGCAAGAAGATGAAAGGCTTAGCCTCGAAAGTTGCGGTGATTTGAAATGATATAAAGCGACCATTAAATGCTAATCTCCACTCTCTCACGCTTAACACGATCTCCAAGGTAAGCTCCCTTCTACACTTTCCTTCTTACATCAACTTTATTCTTCTTTCTCTTAAGAAACGATTTTAGATTCCTTCTTCCCTCCTTAGCTCTTCCGATCAGTTCCCCCTTCTCTTAGGGTTTACGCGATTCCTATTTTTATCTTTTTCCGATCAACTCTTGCCACTATTCCTGAGAAGGAAACGACTAGGAGTGATGTCGAAAGTTCTAAAGCACTAAGGGAGGGTCGCAAACGTAGACGGACTAAGAAGGCGATGATCGACAAGTCCACCGTCGTTGCTATCAAAGCGGAGATGATTTCTAGAGCCATCACTATTGCAGAGCCTTGAGGCATCGTCTTTGGTCCTCACCAACCTTCCAGCTTTACCAACCAGGAGGTCTGCAATTTGATGGCTAAGGCTGAGGCCTCGAAGGAACTGATGTCGATCCCGTCACCTCTTGAAACCCTGAACATGCTCCATCTGGCTAGTTCTGTGTTCATGAGAACTACATCTCGAAGTCTCACCTCCGATTCCCCCTTTCTACCCTCTTACTGGATCTTCTTGACCGCTATGGCCTAGCTCTTCCTCAGCTATGTCCATCAGTGATTCGAGTAGTTTTGGGTCTAATCGTTAGGTCTAGGGAAGAAGGAATCGATTTTGGGATTCAAGACTTAGTTAACCTTTATACGATCAAGGAAAGCAACCCGACCAAGGGGGCTGGAGGGACTTATTACCTCGCAGCTCGCCCTGGACATGGGATCTTTACCTTTTCTGTCAATGATGGGTTTTGGAGACAAAAGTTCTTCTTTGTAAAAGTTGATCCGATTACAGTCCCAAAGGGTCGCATGATGCGTACCTCCTGGGCTCGTTTGATTGGTTAAGGAAGCCTTTGGTTTTTCTTTTATAGTTATTGCTACAGGAAGACTGGTTTCTCAGTGGATTTTCTCTCATTTCAGGTACCATTGACCCTACCCAGATCACTCTTAAGATTGCCATGGCCCTAGTGAGAAGACTCAAACAGGGTTCTACCAATCGGTCAACCTTCCCATCATTGAGGATTCGTAAGGCTAGATTCCCAGAAGCCTATGGGATCACGTTTCCTGACCTGGTTCTAGTTAATCAACTTGAGAGTAAGATCCATTTTAAATCTCCTCATCAATTTTTGTTATATAATGTCTTGTTTCTACTGGTTTATGTCTCATCTCTTCACATTTTAGTCTCAGAAGAAGAAGCTCCCATAGATATATCCACTAAAGTCAGCATCTCTGAAACCATTAGAAACATGCCTCTTCAACCTTATTTCATTTCAATTGATGCCAGATCCCGCTAAACCAAGCATTCCGGAGGCTCTCAATCTCAAGGGAGTTTGAATGACAAGGTCTCTACTGGCTCCTTTCGAGACTCCATTAGAGACATGTTGGATGACTGTTCGTCGAGACCTCTTCAAGTTGTAAACTCGATCTCAACAGTTCATGAAGTTTCTGCTAGCCAAGGGAAGAGAGTAGAGGTTGGCCCCTTGGACCAGAGTGGTGTTGATCCTTATGGAAAGGAGATAACCACTATTGGAAAGAATGTTGTTCAGAGACCTGAAGCGAGTCCCCACATATCGAGAGGTAGTCAGTACTCTGATCGTCCCCCTACTAAGAGGACTCGTTCCAATTCAGGTGACAAGGCATCTAGATCTTCCTCCTCTTATTCTAGAGGTACCCTAGGCGCCTGGAACTTTGCTCATGCAGGACCTGGTTTTTGTTTTGGATGACAACTGGGGGTTAGCACCTTGATGTGCCACATGAAGCAGGTCGAATGTCCTTTTCTTGTTATCAAGTATCTAAGAAACATAGCCGATTACCTAGATGTCGTCTACTATCTGTGCCAAGTAACTAGTGTGTTTTATTAGTTCTGATTTGCTTAACAACATGGTGTAACTCTTACTTTTCTCTTGTATCCAGTTGGCCAATGCCATTAATCGTTCCACTTTGGGATATGAGAACTTGTTTGATGGTTTCCCTGATGTTTAAGAGTTAGAGGATGTGGAGGTTGCCTTCCAGGAGGCTAAAAGCATGCTTGACCAATCTAGGTCGGAGGTTCAGAGACTTCATGCTCAGGTCGGCGAGCTGACCTCTCAGCTGGAAACTCGTGATGGCAAGGTGGCTGACCTAAACCTGGATTTGAAGGTGAAGGATAATAACAACGTTGCCTTGAAGAGTGCAAAAAGAACGGCCGATGCTCAGGTGAGTTAGCTTATTTCAGCTAACAAGGATCTCGTCATCAACAAGGAGAATGAAGTCAAACATGTTGTGAGGGCTGAGAAGAAAGAGGTGATGGGAGCTTACCAAAAGATCCTCAATTCTGTCAAAAATAAATTTAAGAAGAAGAAGGAGGAGGCGTCTGCACAGATATATGCTCAAGAGATCCAAGCCAACATCGAGCTCCTGACAGGTCTCATCTCTAAGGAGATTAAGAGTGTCCTTCCAGGTCGTTTTTGACAGAGGCCTTGGTGGTAATATCAATACTTGGTTTATCTATACCTTCGATTGGTATGATACGTTTGACAAGAGGGTCGGAAGTGGAGGCTAATACAGCTAGTGCATCAGCAGAGGAGTTTTCTCCGTGGGGGATTCTTGTTAGCTCGAATTTGTCAAACTGTTTGGTGAGGTTTTGTACGATCTCAAGGTATGCCCCCATTCTTTTGTCCCTTTTTCATATTCTCCATAGAATTAGCTGGCCACAAGCTGGGAATCACTATAAGCATTCAGCTCTCGGATTCCAAGACCTAGTGCCAATTTCAAGCCTACAATTAATGCCATATACTTAGCATTGTTATTAGAAGCACTGAAACCTAATATGTAGGATTGCTCGATTATTTTGCCTGTTGAGGAGGTCAGCCTCAGGCCGATTCTGGAACCTTGTTTTGAGGATGCTCCATCTACGTGGAGGATCCATTTTAGAGTTGTCGATCCTGCGTCGAGGTGTTTGTTAGCTAGCTCGATGACGAAGTAAGCAATAACCTGAGCCTTGGCTGCGGTTCGAGGTCTATATTCTATGTCGTATTCGCTGAGCTCGATGGCTCATTTAGCGAGATGCCCGGATTGGCTGGGACTATGTAATATCAAGCGTAATGGTTGGGAAGTCATTACGACGATTGAGTGTGACTGAAAGTATGGTCGGAGCTTTCTAGCTGCTGGGACAATTTCCAAGGCTAGTTTTTCCATAGCAGAGTATCGTGTTTCCGTGTCTATTAGACTTTTGCTAGTGTAATAGATGGGTTTTGCTTGTTTTGTTCGTCTCTCACCAGCACGCCGCTAACTGCAGCTGGGGATACAACAATGTATAGGTACAATGGCTCTCCCTCTACTAGTTTGGAGAGTATCGGAGGTTCAGAGAGGTAAGACTTAAGCTATTTGAAGGCTTCCTCACATTTATCATCCCAACAAAACTTTTTGTTGTTTCGCAAGAGTTTGTAAAATGGAAGGCATTTGTCAGTACATCGGGAGATGAATCGATTTAGGACTGCGATTCATCCAATTAATCTTTGTACCTCCCTGGTTGTCCTAGGTGATGACATTTCCAGGAAAGTAGCTATCTGTTTTGGGTTAGCTTCGATACATCGTTCGATTATGAGGTAACCTAAAAATTCCTCTGAAGGTACCCCGAAGGTACACTTAGCTGGGTTAAGTTTTATATCATACTTATAGAGGATATCAAAGAATTCTTTGAGATGATTGACATGATCTCCTCCATTTGAAGATTTGACCAACATGTCGTCTATGTAAACCTCCAGGGTTTTTCGAGCTGTCAGACAAACATTTTGTTTACGAGCCTCTGATTGGTGACTCCAGCGTTTTTCTGGCCAAAAGGCATGACTTTATAACAGTAAGTGTCACGCTCTATTATAAAGGCAGTTTTTTCTTGGTCTTCGGGATCCATCATTATTTGATTATACCCGGAGAAGGCGTCCATGACGGACAATAGTTGATGGCTAGTGGTTGCCTCAACTAAGCGATCGATATGGGGTAATGAGAAGCTGTCTTTGGGACATGCTTTGTTTAGATCAGTGAAGTCGACACATGTCCTCCATTTACTACTTTTCTTTTTGACGACCATAAGATTAGCTAACCAATCAGGATAGTGAACTTCTCGAATCGTGTCGGCGTCCACTAATCTGTTGATGTCATCATTGATGGCTTGAGCCTTTTCGTGACCGAGTTTACGTTGTTTCTGTTTTACAGGCTTAAACATTGGATCTACGTTAAGCTTGTGTGAAGTTACACTTTGGTCAATACCTTTCATGTCACTAGCGGACCATACAGAGGTTTTAACGGTATCTTTAAGGAAATATATAAGCTTATTCTTGATTTCGGAGGGTAGCTCCAACCCGATGCGGACAAATTTTTTGAGGTGAGCTTCGTCAATGCAGACATGCTCGGTGAGGTTCCGTGGGGGACCTCGGATGTTTTGCTGCATCGCTTGCTGCTACCGGATATGTAATTGCTATTGGGAAGATCCCTTAATAATTTAGAAACTTCCTAGGTACAAATACCTTTTGGCTACCTTGGATTGTAGCTACTCCATCAAGAGTTGGGAATTTTATGCATTGGTGGTAAGTTGACACAACTGCTTTCATTTTATGAATCTAGGGTCTCCCCAAGATCGCATGAAATGGAGTTGGTCTGTCAATTACCACGAAATAGATCATCTTCATAACCCCGCTAGCTATGACTGATAGTTTGATAGTTCCCAAAGAGGTAGTTGTTTCTCCAGAGAAACCTACGAGATTAGCCTTCTGACAAGTAATCTCGTAGTCGTCTATCTCCATCGCTTTTAAGGTGTTATAGAAGACAAGGTCAACGGAGCTTCCGGTATCAACCATCAGTTTAGCTACTTTGTAACTAACCAAATTGAGAGTAATGAATAAAGCGTTGTCATGAGGTCGGTTGAGGTCTAAGGTCTCGCTTTCCCAGAAAGAAATCTTAGTGTTAGGCTCCTAGGCGGAGGATCTCGATCGAACACTGGATTTGGCCTTTCGCAGCCGACCTTTAATTGAATTCACGGTCTTCTGGCAAATATCGGAGCCTCTAAGAATGTAATCAACCCTCGAGTCGAAGGGTTGCTTATTCGAGGCCTTATCGAATAAGGCGCCTGTCGTTCCCTCAGGTAGAGGTTTTGGAGCCCCAACTCGGAGGCTTCTCCCTTCGGGGAATTTTCAAAGGATCATATCAATTCTTTTCGTGGGAGCTGGGGGGGATGGTGAATCGGTTTCCTTTTCTGGTAATCTATTCCATTTTGGAGAGGTCTCCCTCGGGGCTCTCTTTTGATAAGGCACTAGTTTCTTTGGCTTTATGTCTTTTATTTCTCCAGCGACAAATTTCGCTGCCAGTTTGAGTTGAAGGTCCCACCATTCCTCTGTGGAATAGCCTTTCCTTTCGTGATAAGAACATAATTTGTTCTCGTCATAAGCATTGGTCCAGGGGGCCTTGCTTGCTGATGGAACACGTTTGTCTTGTTACGTTTCGTCGATGGCATTAGAGTGCTCGCCCTGGGTTTGGTTGTTCCGGGGATTACCCTTCTTGGCAGGACCCTAAGTTTCTTGAGGGTCGACCTTTGAATAGTTTTGAGGTTTCTTATGGATTTTGTCCATCGCTGCGGTCTCCTCTCCTAGAGTGATGAATCAAGATGCTCTGCGCAGAGCATCGTCGATCGTGGGAGGAGGGTTGACGGTAAGCTCAGACCAGAACTCAGACCGATACCAGAGTCCCCTTCTGAGAGCTTTGGTAGCTACCTGATCACTAGGGTTTGAGAGCTTGGTTCTAACTGCTCTGAATTTGTCTATGTAAAGTCGAAGCGTATCCCCAACTCCCTGTATAATCTTCCAAAGATTTGCTTCGGAAGCTTGTTTTCGGATATGGGTCGAGTATTGCTTTATGAAAGCACTGGTTAGCTGGTCGAAGCTATCTGTCGAGTTTAGCTCGAGACCCAAGAACCATTCGAGAGCTGTCCCTATCAGATTTTTAGCAAAGGTTCGGCAGTAGCCTGCTTCGCATTCTTCGCGAGTGAAGTGGGCTTTAACGATAGCTAATCTAAAAGCTCTTAAGTGAGCCTTAGGGTCTGAGGTACTGTCGTATTCAGGAATTTGGATTTTCTCTTGTATCTCTGATATAAGAATTCAAAATTATGTCAGTGAACGGGTTCCTCGGGTTTCCTCAATTATGCTCTCAATTTCGGGAGCTAAGCTGGTGGCCCTATGGACCTGAGCGTTCAGCTTCTGAAGAGCAACGTGAGTCCTTTCCATGTATATTCGAATAGTGTCGAGCCCATCTAGCCGTAAAGCAACCGAATCTTTGACCGGTACTTGTCCGGATGGCTGTTGCTGGTACCAGCCTTGGTCACGATCCAGGTGCCTGGGGAGCTAAGCCTCTCTCGAGCCGTTGGGCTACCTTATTGTGGGTGACTAGCTGGGAGGCTTGGGAAGGCTATGGTTGCAGTTCCCAGCCGTTCTTGAGCATCCAAGTCAGAGGATTGGTTACGCCCCAGGTGGAAGGATGCAGAGGTTCGTCCGTCAGACGAGATTAAAACGTGTCCCCCTGACCTAAGTATTGGCGGTGGAGGAGGTAGGTGGTCCCTTTGCTCAGGTGCTCGTTGCAAAACCTGAGCAGGTACCGAGCTCGTGTTTGCTATTTTACTTCCTCTCATTACGACGGCTGAAGGATTTGATGCAGGAGTGATTCCCGTATCAGGTGTTAGGAAAGAAGGTTCTTGTCCTTCAGGTAACGCGTTATCGGGAGAGAATTCCAAGCGACTTCGAGGGAAAGTGAGATATGTGCCGAGGTCTCGGAAGTACTTAGGAGCCTCGTCGTTGCGGGGGTTGAGATGATTGGGCCAAGGATCTCGTCTCCTATTCGATCTGTTGTTGTCTAGACACAACCTGGTGAACCAAGCGTTCGTTCTCTTGGGTTCAGTTTGCCAGTTGCAACATCATCTGTCGAATCTCAGATAGCTGATCCGACACTTGACTCACGGGTGGCGTCGGAAGCTGAGACTCGGAAGGGATCTGCTGATCGAGAATTTTGAAGGGTCAGGGGCCTCAGATTAAAGTCATTAGGGAACCTTCTAGAGACTGCTCCCCTATTAACAGGTTTAGTTAAATCCTCTGCCAAGGGCTGAGGCTCCCTATGGAGATCAAAGCGATGGGACTCCGAGAGGCCAGAGCCTTCATGATTCGGTGAGCTAGGGCGCGGTGTTAGCGACAAGAGTTCAGGCTGATTTAAGTCTCGGTTGATCGGATCCATCTCTTAGCTAGCGGAGTGAGAGATTCGATTGTTCCATCCCCACAGACGGCGCCAAATTGTGAGGGATTAACCTCACACTTAGATTGATTAGGTTTGGAAAAAAGAGGAGAAGCAATGAGACAAATCCCATATGAACTAGAGATGGATTGAATGAAGCTTTTATTATTGATTGTATCGGAACCTTACAAAATAAGAATTGAAATTACAAAGAGGAGAATTAAGTTTGTGTGTTGTTCTATAACCCTTATAATGCCAACCCCCTTTCATGGCCATCACCCCTTCTCTTTTATCAGCTACCTGATTGTGTAATATCCTCTCCCCTCATCATGGGATCTGTTACCCCCACCTTACCAGGTCCAACGTTGTTAGTCATGTTTACTCAGACCCTTTCTATTTCATGGGCTTGCGAAATCCAGGCCCAACAATCCATGCTTCACAAAGACCCTGATGACTCAAAATGTTTCATATGAAGGACAGAACATCACAATAAGATGTGAATGTCATTTGAAAACAATAGCACTTGTCATATCATATACTTGTAAAATATTTCCGTTGTACCGTTTGGTTTTCGCTCAATATATAACCACTGTTGGTTCATATTCAGCATCCTCGAGATATTTAGTTTTCCGATTAGACTTCCACCAAAATCTTTCAAGCTTCAGTATCTTGAATTCTTTTAATGAGTGTTCGTCGGGCTCGGTTTTCTTCATTTTTTGATGTTGTGTTCAATAAAACATTTTTTCTTGCTTGTTTATACAAGACTTCGACGTAATTATCTTTATGGTTCAATTCCCACGAAATGGACCTCACGACCTTCCCTCAAATATATGTATGATGGATCTCAAAATCCACCTCCGAACCGAGATGTTTAATGTGAAATGAAGAACCAAAGAATGTAGCAATTTAGTTAAATATATTGATGAAATGACGAAATACAATACTAGAGCTAATGAGATTAGTATGAAAGCTTGTGTCCGTCCTCCCAAGTCCATCCGAAAAAGAGACCCCCCCTCCTCTGTGCTCCTCTTCTTCCTCTTATCCCCATTCAGCATGTGTAACCGCCGTTATGCATTAATCACAGGATCTCCTCTCATCAATGTCTCAGTTAATGCATTCTGATTTTGTTAACTTTGTTTACTATTCTTAGTTATTTGGGCCTTATATTCTTCTGCGCCCATACCCTACTTTGCATTTTCTTTGATTTTGTTATGGGCTTCCTCGGCCAATTGTTGATTCTTGGTTTGCTATCTCGGTATCCAAACCGAATTTGGTAGGGTGGAACCCACCTCCATCAATGTAAGTCTTTGATCTCAACTTATTTTTTTTTGTTAAGGAACTTAAAATTGCTTCTGACATTAAGTAAATATGTAATTCCTTTGCCCAAGTCGCTTATGCAAAGACACTCTAAAAGGCTGAGGAAGTTTAATAAACTCACTTCCTTGTATGTTTTTTACCGTTTGTTTTGTTCCTCTTATATGATTACATATGACGAGGTAAACACATTAGTTTCGACTATTGTATATGATTTCCCTGATGCAAATATCATTAAGAATCCATAAGTTTACAAACATTCAATTCGTCTGGTCTACCTCTAAAAGAATCACTAAAATTTATTATTTATTCTTTTCACTAGGTAACCAAAAAAGACAGATGAAATCATAATATGAGTGATGGCAGAGAGTATGAGTTTTTGGAATGATTTTTAGACAACTTTTGAAAATGAGCTCTCGTGTAAATTTAGGAAAGCTTTTTATTAGGTTATACACACAGTTATCACATATGATATACTACATATGCAAAGGAATATCATGTAGAAAAACTTGATGATGTTGGCTCCATTACTACATGTACCTGATTCGATTATTGTGTTCCCCTGAGCTTTTAATCTTCATATGAATAGAGATCCTTAGCTACACACACACGTGTTTCCCTCTCCTTTCGCTCTGTTTCATATTTTTTTATATTTGGATATTCTTTATTGAGCGATAAAATTAAACAGTGTTTGAGATGCAAAATAAAAGATACGAAGCGATTTTGAAACCAAAAACAGAAACATTAGTGAACTGCAACCACTAGTTTGCTTGGGAAAAAAGAAGAAATATTGGGATGAAGTTAATAGTAATCTTGCAGAATAGCAACCATTGGTTTTACTGCTTTTGGGGCGAAGAAAAAACTACAATTTTAAATAATGATCTCAAGTAAATATAACAAACTAATGTAATTTGTAAAGAAATCTCGATAGTGCTTAACACTAGTCCAAGATTGTAATACCTCGAGAACCCGAAAGTATTAAGAAACTTTCTAAGTATGAATAATAAAGTGGAAGAACTAGAGACTATTTGAAAGACACTTAGAGATATTGAGAGAACTTATGAATAAGACACTCTTTTTTTATTTGAACTCTCTTTTATTTATTTCTCTTACTTAACTTAGCTTAACTTACAAACAAGAGAGGTGAGGTCTATTTATAGGCTTCAAGTTACAAAATATCTAAGGAAATTTATCCTAATCTAGAATATTCTACCATAATCTAGATTATTTTATCATTACATCTAGATAGTTATCCTTAAGAATTCTCTAGAGACACTTGAAAAGATTATAACCTTCTAGAGTGTTCTAGAGAATTTTAGATGTTGGGCTTAATTTAATTTAGAATAACTTTAACATA